>CAJFCY010000484.1:0-13994 GCA_904066265.1 Eimeria zaria
CACAAACACGATACGCTGTCTGTACATACACCAGGCTGCTGCAGACAACACAGCAGCAAATAACAGCAGCAAGAGCAGCTGCAGCTGCAGCAGCAGATACACCAGAAACAGCAGCAGCAGCAGCAGCAGCAGTGACAGCAGCAAAAGCTTAAGCAGCAACACCGCCAACAACGACAGCTGCAGCAGCAACCGTTGTTGCTGCTGTAGCAGCTACTGGAGGCCTTACTGCAGCAGCAACGGTAACTGCAGCGTCAACAGCAACAGCAACAGCAGCAGCAGGATCTGCTGTTGCAGCAGCAGCAGCAGCAACAGCAACATGTGCTAGCTGCTGCTGCTGCTGCAGCACACATACACCCAAGATCATAGACTCGAAGGCGGGAGGCAACAAGCAGCAGGTGCTGCAGCAGCAGCAGCAGCTGTTGCTGCAACAGCCGCTGCAGCACCTGCAGTATAAACATCTGCATTGGCAGCTGCATTATTAGCATTAGCAGCACCAGCTGGAGCAGCAGCAGCAGCAGCAACATATGAAACACCAGCATCACTAGCAGCAGCAGCAGCAGCAGCAGCAGCAGCAGCAGCAGCAGCAGCAGGTGATGGCGGATGTCTTTGACGCTTTATCCGGAGGTCGTTCTTACCTATCAACACTCGTCGGGCCGTACGATGAGACACAGCTGTTGCTGCAGCAGCAGCAGCAGCAGCAGCACCTGCAGCAGCAGCAGCAGCAGCAGCAGCAGCAGCAGCAGCAGGGTGCGCATGCATCTATGTGGGATATATGCAAGACAGCAGCACTCAATACAAATTATTCAGACCCATTAGTGATTGTCTTGCTGCTATTTTTGCTGCTGCTGCTGCTGCTGCTGCTGGCGGCTGTCCGCTTGAAACACCTTCGATATCAGCTGCTGCTGCTGCTGCTGCTTGCAGGCTGTCTTTCATGCACGCAGCAGCTGCAGCAGCAGCTGTACATACACCGGAATCTGCTGCAGCAAACCGGGTGGATATCTCGTCCTTATGCTGCAGCAGCAGATTCATGGGTGTTTGTCTTCTGGGTGCTGCCGCTGCTGCTGCTGCTGCTGCTGCTGAACATGCTGCTGCTGCAGCAGCTCTTCTCCGTTGCTTCACGGACTCTAAGGGGACGAATTGAAGTTGCTGCTGCACAGCAGCAGCAGCAACAACACCAACGGCGGAAACAGCAAAAGCAGCAACTAAAGCAGCAGCAGCAGCAGCAGCAAAAGCTGCAGCAGCAGCAGAAGCTGCAGCAGCAAGAGCAGCAAGAGAAGGCTAAAGACAAATAAACTGGGGTGTATATACACCTCAGTAACTTCATTAGATACCATATTTGCTGCAGCTGCTGCAGCAAACATGCAGTGTAGCTACTGCAGCAAACCAGCTGTGTAGCTGCTGCTGAAGCAGCAACAATAGACTTTTGAATTCAGGTGTATGTACACCTCAAATGTTAGAAAAATACACTCGCAGACTCTGCTGCTGCTGCTGCTTTTGCTGCTGCTACTGCTGCTTTTGCTGCTGCTGCTGCTGCCTGTGGTGCTGCTGCCATCGCTATTCTTGCTTTTGCTCGTGCTGCTGTTGCTAGTGCTGCTGCTGCTGCTGCTGCTGCTGCTATGCTAGTATCCCTACTGAAGGGCTATATCGGTTAGTCAGGCAGACAAACACAAAAGAAGCAGTACAACAAACAGCAGCAGAAGCAGCTGTAGCAGCAGCAGCAGCAGCAGCAGCAGCAGCAGCAGTAAAGCCACCAGACATAAGAGCAGCAGCAGCAGAAAAGCTGGCAACAGTAAGCAGCAGTAAAAGCAGCTGCAGTAGTAGCAGGTGGAGCAGCAGCAGCAACGGTAGCAGTATCAGCAGATGCAGCAGCAGCAAAGGCAGCAGACACACGAACAGCAGCAGCAACAGCAGCAGCAGCCATTTCTGCTGCGACAGAATTTGGCTCTTGCTGCATTTTGTGGGGTGTGTGCTGCTGCTGCTCCTGCAGCAGCAGCTGCAGCAGCAAACTGCAGCAGCAGCAGCGGCGACTATTACTTTGCTGCTGCATCTACATAGCAACACTAGAGGGTTTGCTGCTTATTCAGTGGGTTACACAGACACAGGGAGGGGTATCTGCAGCAGCAGCTGCTGCTGTTGCTGCTGCAGTAGCAATGTCGGCAGCAAGTTGCTGCTGCTGCTGCTGCATCACTGGTGTCGGCAGCAAGCTGCTGCTGCAGCAACATGCAGCAAGATGGAAACTACCGAGTTGCTGCACAAATGTTGCAGTCACTGTTGTAAATAACAGCAAATGATGCTGCAGCAACAGCTGCAGCTGCAGCAGCAGCAGCAGCGGCTGCTGCTGCTGCTATGGCTTCTCCCAATAATAAGGTATTTGCTTCGTGCTGCTGAAGTTAAGAGTATTTGTATATATTGATAAAGTGCTGCTGACTCATCATTATTGCTGCTGCTGCTGCTGCTGCTGCTGTTGCCGCCGCCAGTGCTGCAGCAAATCGAGCGAGGCCTCCTGGGGGCCCCCTTGAGTCATTTGCTGCTGCTGCAGCAGCAGCAGCAGCAGCAGCACAACAGCACAGCAGCAGCAAACGAAATGTGTCTTATTTAAAGAAATAATTATTTGGGTGTTATTTACGGCTGCAGCAGCAGAGATGGTCTTCATGAAGTTGACTCCCGTAGCAGCAGCAGCAGCAGCAGCAGCAGCAGCTGCAGCAGCAACAGCAACAGCCGCAGAGTGAGTTGGACAGCACGTCATTCAACTTCATGCGCTAGCTGCTGGTTTTGTGTGCTTCTGCTGCTGCTGCTGCAGCAGCAGCAATTGCAGAGGCATACACATACAAGAGAGTGGCCTGCATTTGCTTCTGGAGTGCAGCAGCTGCAGCAGCAGCAGCAACAGCAACGGCAGCAGCAGCAACAACAACAGTAGCGGCAGCAGCAGATGCCGGTTTCACGGAGTTACGTTCGAGTGCCGCAGCTGCTACAGCGCTGCACAACAAAATGACACTGCAGCAGCCGCAGCAGCAGCAGCAGCAGCAGCAGCAATCTCTACAGTCACCTCGAGATGAACAGCAGCAGCAGCAGCAACAACAGCAACAGCAGGTGCTGCTGCAGCAGCGACAGCTGCATACGCTACAAGATGACCGGCAGGAGCAGCAGCAGCAGCAGAGACCGTTGCACACACCACTATGTGACCAGCAGCAGCAGCAGCAACAGCAGCAGCAACAGCAGCAGCAGGACCGCTGCAGCTGCATCTTCTACGATGCTGCAGCAGCCTTGCAGCGCGCTGATTGTTTATCTGAGGTATGGGGGGCGTTAGGGGCAGCCGCCGCTGCGCTGCAGGAGCTGCAGCAGCAGCAGCAGCAGCAGCAGCAGAACCAGCAGCAGCAGCAGCAGCATCAGGACCAGCAGCAACAGCAAATGCAGCAGCAGCAAAACCAGCGCAAGAATGTGGTGCATGCAGCCTCCAAGCTTGCTGCTGCAGCATGGCATGCCTGTCTAGTCTGTTTGCAGCACGAGCGCCCTTCTGATGCTGCAGCAGCTGCAGCAGTAGAAGCAGCACAGCCTGCTGCTGCTGCTCAAGAACACACTGCAGCAGCAGCAGCAGCAGCATCGAGAGCAGCAACTGAGTTAACAAGGAAAGGGAGCAGACAGCCGCAGCAGCGAGCGTTGCTTCTGGGATGCCTCCTCAGTTGCAGCAGAAGACACAGCAGCAGCAGCAGCAGCAGCAGCAACAGCAACAGCAACAGCAGCAGCAACAGCAACAGCAACAGCAACAGCAGCTGCTTGCTGCTTTGTGGGCTGTTGTTAAGAGATATGTTTAATCTTTGCGGCTCCGATCTGCTGCAGCCGCTGCTGCAGCTGCTGCTGATGCCTGTAGACCGATTCCTAGCAGCAGCAGCAGCAGCAACAACAGGGGCAACAGCAGAAACAGCAGCTGTTGCAGAGGCAGCAGCTGCTGCTGCAGCAGTGAGTCTGTTGCTACTTCTGGGTGCAGCAAGCAGCACCTGGTTGCTGCTGCTCATTCGTGATGCTGCTGCTGTAGCTAGCCTCTGCCGACGGCTTTGCTGCTGCCTTCAGCAGCTCCGGTTGCAGCAGCAGCAGCAGCAGAGGAAAGCAGCAGCAGCAGCTGCTGCTGCTGTTGCTGTATCCACCTGCACATGCGCTTATGAGGGCGCGCTTGCGTTGCAACGGCAGCAGCAGCAGCAGCAGCAGCAGCAGCAGCAACAACAGCAACAGCATTTGAGCTGCGCGCGCGCTATATCGGAGTTCCTTCTGTGGGAAACTGCTGCTGCTTGTAGCGGCAGCAGCAGCAGCAACAGCAGCACTAGCAGCAGCAACAGTACACCAGCAGCAGCAGCAGATACGGCGGGGAAGGAGGTAGAAGGTTGTCTGGTGTACGTACGGGGCTGCCTGCTGTCTCTGCTGCATGCAGCCATGCTGCTGTCTTGCAGCAACCTGCAAGAGCAGCAACAGCTGCTGCAGCATGAGCAGCAGCACTTGCTGCAGCAGTGTAATAAGTTAACAACCTACGGCTGGTGCAGCAACACACAGCAGCTGGAGCTGCTGCTGCAGCAGGTGAAACAACTGCAGCAGAAGCAAAACCAGCAACAGCAGCAGCAGGGTATGCTCTGGAGGTCTATACCTGCAGCAGAACTGCAGCACTGCATCGTTGCTGCAGCAGGCAGCGGCAGTGGGGGCAGCAGCAGCAGCAGCAGCAGCATCCGATGCTCCCCCTTTTTGTCCCCTTCTGAGCTGCTGCTGCACAGGGGTTCAGCAGGCACGCTGCATCAGCAGGTGCAGCAGACGCAGCAGCAGCAACAGCAGCAGCAACAGCAGCAGCAACAACAACACGGGCCGCCGGGCTTTGGCCTCTGGCAGCATCTTCGTACGGCTGTCGATTCGGTTTCTGCTGCACTGCAGCAGCAGCAGCAGCAACAACAACAACAGAAGCAATCGCAGCGGGAGAGGGTCGCAGCAGCAGCAGCAGCAGAAGCAGCAGCAACTGCAGCAGCAAGCGTGTTGCAGCAGCAGCTTCAGAGACGCGCCTCCGGGTGTACATGTACCTGCCCGTGTCTTCCAGGTATACATGCGGCTGCAACAACAGCAGCAACAGCAGCAACAGCAGCAACAGCAGCAACAGCAGCAGCTGCAACAGCAGCAGCAATGAGGCATGACTGCTTGCTGCCACTGCCTTCCATTTGGGGGCTGCTGCGGATATGGGCATCTTTAAGACAACAGCAGCAGCAGCAGAAGCAGCAGCAACAACAGTTGCAGCAGCAGCTGCAGCTGCTGCTTAAACTCCAGGCGAGAAGCCAGAGCAGCAATTCAATAAGCAGCTGCACCAGCCGCAGCAGTAGCACCACCATCAGCAGGTGCAGCAGCAGCAGCATTAGCAGTAGCACCAGCAGCAGCAGTAGCAACGACAACAGTAGCAACAGCAGCAACAGCAGCAGCAGCAGCAACAACAGCAGCAGCAGCAGCAGCAGCAAGCCTGCTAACGTAGAAGACCCTCACTGCACCATTATGACAGTGGCCTGTAGCAGGATGCGAGCTGCTGCGGAGCAGCTGCAGCAGCAGCAATCTGCAGCAGCAGCAGTAGCAGCAGCAGCAGGCTCCGACTGCTGCTGCTGCAGCAGCAACAACAACAGCAGCAGCAGCAGACTCCTGCTGCTGCAGGTTGCTGCTTGCCGCTACCGCCTATGTGCCGAACTGAGTGCAGCGACAGCAGGGTTGCAGATGTTCCCGCAGCAAGCAGCAGCAGCTGCAGCAGCAGGTCCTGCAGCAGTTGTGCTGCAGCAGCATATAAAGGCAGCTGTGCTGCAATGCATGCATACACTTGGAGGCTCTTCAACAGCTTCCTGCTGCCCTGCTGTTGCTGCTGCTGCTACGCATGCAGCGAGCTGCTTGCTGGTTGCAGCAGCTGAATTTGCGTCTGCCCTGCTGCTGCAGGCAGCAGCAGCACCTCGTGCTGCACTGCTGCTGCTGCGCTCCCTGGGTCTCAAGCAGCTCCATAGCAACCACGTGGAGCAGCAACAGCAGCAGCAACAGCAACTGCAGCAGCAACAGCAACTGCAGCAGCAGCAGCAGCAGCAGCGGTTCTGCCTACCTAGCAGCAACCCACATTGTGTGTCTGAAGAGGTCCCGATATCGCAGCAGCGCAGCAGCAACTCATCAGGAGAAGTTGCAGGAGCAGCAGCAGCAGCAGCAGCAGCAGCCTCTGCTGCATCTGTTCCTGCTGCTCCCGCTGCTGCTGCTGCTGTTGCTGCTGCTACGAGTGCATGCTTTAGCTGCTGCATGTTTTATGGGGGCACCCTTATTCTTCAAAATTTAAAGTTGAGACGGAAAGTTGCTGCTGCTGCTGCTGCGTTTGCTGCTGCAAGCTATCGTTCGCACGGCAGCAACAGCAACAACAGCCCAGAAGCACAGGCAGCAGCAACAGCAGGAGCAACAGCAGCAGCAGCAGCAGCAGCAGCAGCAGAAGACTTCGTCATGTCCCTGAGACACCGTTATGTGGTGTTCATCTCTTCGCTGCTGCGTCTGCTGCGGCCGCTTCTGGCAGAAGGCTGCAGCATAAAGCGCAGCAGCAGCAGCAGCAGCAGCAGCAGCAGCAGCCGCAGCCGCAGCAGCGTCTGCCGCAGCAACGGCTCCGAGTATAGCGACAGCAGCAGCAGAAACAGCAGCAGGAGGTGCAACAGCAGCAGCAGCAACAGCAGCAGCTCTGATTCCAGCGACAGCAGCAGCAGCGAAACCGGCAGCAGCAGCAGCAGCAGCAGCAGCAGCAGCAAACAGTGGTGTCGGCGGCAGCAGGCCAGAGCCCCTGCCTTCTGGAGGAGAAAACAATGCCAGAGAGAGTGAGTACTGCCGCTGCAGCAGCAGCAGCTGCTGCTGCTGTTGCTGTTGCTGCTGCTGCTGTTGCTGTTGCTGCCTAATGTAGTGCGTCCGTCTACTTAGGGCAGCAGCAGCAGATGCAGCAGCAGATGCAGCAGCAGATGCAGCAGCAGATGCAGCAGCAGGTGCAGCAGCAGGTGCCTCCTCCTTCCTGTTGCATTTTTTTACATGTGTATGTCTCGGTGTTGCTGCCGCGTTTGCTGCTGCTGCGTTTGCTGCTGCTGCTGCTGCTGCTTCTGCTGCAGATTGCATGCGCTGTGCCTTCGCGCTTTTCGTTGGTGCCTGCCATTTTTTGACGGGGCTGGCAGCAGCCCCTTCCTCTCTTTGCTGCTGGAGACGCACTTCGGACTTCCTGCTGCTGCTGCTGTTGCTGCTGCTGCTGATGCTGCCGTTGATGCTATTGGGAGGCAAGGCTCCGCAGCAGCAGCAGCAACAGCAGCAGCAGCAGAAGCAAGTGCCTTTGACGTCTTTTTTACACGGGAGGATTCTGGCGGCAACCCTGCAGCAGCTGGAGCAGCAGCAGTAGCTGCAGCAGCAGGAGCAGCAGCAGGAGCAGCAGCAGGAGCAGCAGCAGGAGCAGCAGCAGGAGCAGCAGGTACTACTGCTGCTGCTGCTCGAGCAGATGCATCTAAACACAGTCATGGGAGCAGCAGCCTAAGCATCAGCAGCAGCAGCATTAGCTGCAGCAGCACCAACAGCAGCAGCATTCATTCGTGCTGCTGTATGGCGTCTTCGAGTGAGCCTCTTCTTGTTTTCGAGTTGCTGGCAGCAGAGACTCAGCTGCTGCTGCTGCTGCTGCTGCTGCTGCAGACAAACGGCCAGCAGCTCTCCTTCAAGGGCTACGTGTCTGCTGCGCTGCTGCAAACTTTGCTGCTGCTCCATTTACGGGCATTTCTCTGCTTCCTTCCTACAGCCGCTTCTGCTGCTGCTGCTGCTGCTGCTGCTGCTGGGCCGCCTGCTGCTGCTGCTGCCGCTGCTGTTGTTGCTGCTCGGGCAGCAGCAGCAGAAAGCGAAGCCCAGGAGAACACCCTGCAGCGCTATGCAGGCACAGCGCGAGCCTGCAGCTGCAGCTGCAGCAGCAGTAGCAGAACCAGCAGCAGCAGCAGCAGCAGCAGCTGCTGCTGCTGCTGCTTCTGCTGCATAGGCTGCATGCGGCAGCAACTGTTGAGGGTTCATCTTTTCGCTTTGCTGCAGGTCTGCTCCTGCATTGACTGGAAGCATACTCGGTAATTCACCTCTTGCTGCTGCCGTTGCTGCTGCTGCTGCTGCTGCTGCTGCTGCTGTTGCAGCTGCTGCTGTTGTTGCTGCTGCTGCTGCTGCTTCAGGCCTTGGGTGTGTCTGCTTGTTTCGTTTGTTTGCTGCAGCCTTATGAGTGCAGGTCAGCTGGCAGCAATATTCGGGGGTCGGCTTTTGCTGCCTGCTGCTTCTGCTGCTGCTGCTTCTGCTGCTGCTGCTGCTTCAGCTCGCCCTGGCTGGCGCAGCAGCGGAGACAGTCTATACACCTCAGCTTCAGAGAGTTCAGCAGCAGCAGCAGCAGCAGGGCTTCCGCGTCATTTACGGAAGACTCGCAGCAGCAGCATCTCATACGGCTGCAGCAGCTACGGCAGTGACGGGAGCAGCAGCACCAGCAACAGCAGTAGCAGCCACAGCAGCGGCAGCAGCGACGCCAGCAGCAGCAGCAGCGACACCGACTGCAGCGGCAGCCCACACAGCACCAGGTACTGCTGCAGCAACGGCAGGAGGGCAGTGCAGCAGCAGCAGCAGCAGCAGCAGCAGCAGCGTAAACTACGCGTTCCTCTGCTCGACCTTGTCAACCTCCCCTTACCTACAGCCTACACAGTAAGCGGTTGCTCTTGCTTGTGTGCTGTTGTTGCTGCTGTTGCTGCTGCTGCTGTTGCTGCTGCTGCTGCTGTTCATGTGGCAGCCTGCTGCATGTGCTTCTACGAATAGGGGCTTTCGCTGCTCCTTCAGGTCTGCCGCTGCCGGCCGCAGGAGGTGGAGCAGCAACAACAGTTGCAGCAGCAGCAGTAGAAGCAGCAACAACAGTTGCAGCAGCAGCAGTAGAAGCAACAACAACTGCAGCAGCAGCAGCAGCAGCAGCAGAGCTTCTCGTGAATGTGTTATTTCTTCAGGAGCTACAAGGGCCGCCGACAGCAGCGTTTGAGGATGAGCTGCTGCCCTCGTGTATGCAGCAGCAGCAGCAGCAGCAGCAACAAGAGACAGAACAGCAGGAGCAACAGACACAGCAACAGCAGCAACAGCAAGAGAAAGAACAGCAGGAGCAACAGACACAGCAGCAGCAGCAGCAGCAGCAGCAACAACAACAACAACAGCAAGAGAAAGAACAGCAGGAGCAGCAGGCACAGCAGCAGCAGCTGCATGGAGCTGCTGTTGGCTATGGATGCAGCAGGTTTGCAGCAGCTGAAACCCATACATCAGCAGCAGCAACAGCAGCAGCAACGGCAGCAGCAGCAGCAGCAGAAACAGTAGCAGAGACCGCAACGGCATCAGTAGCAAGACAACAGCATGGTGAGACAGCACCAGCAGCAGCACTAGCAGCAGCGCCAGCAGCAGCAACAGCAGCAGCAGCAAAATCAGCTGCAAAAGCAGCAATAGGCAGTGAAGCAGCATTGGTAGCAGCAGAGCAACGTGACAGCACAACAACAGCAACAGCAGCAGCAGCAGCAGCAGCAGCAGCAGCAGCAGTAGCAGCAGCAAGCCCTCAGCGCCCAGTCCCTGTCTCAGTATTGGCAGATTATCGCAGGCCTAAGTCAGCTGCAGTAGCAGCTGCAGCACGAACTGCACCAGCAACAAACGTAGCAGCAGCAACAACAGCAGCAGCAGCAGCAGCAACAGCAGCAGCAGCAGCAGCAGCAGCACCTCGTAGCATATATGGGGTGCCTTCCCCCATACAAACTTTCCGTACTAGATCATCTTCAATGATAACAGCAGCAGCTGCTGCTGCTGCTGCTGCTCCTGCTGTTGCTGCTGTTGTTGGCGAGTGCAGCTGCATGCCATCGGGTCGCATTCGGGCGTGTAGGGGGGCAGCAACAAGAGCAGCAACAACAGCAGCAGCAGCAGCAGCAGACAGCAAACTAAGGCGGCAGCAGCAGCTAGGATTCTCGTGGAGTCCGCAGCTGCAGCAGAAGCTGCTGCTGCTGACAGCACTCGTAACTCCCCGCCATAGGCGTGCCGAATTGCTACAGCAGCAGCAGCATCAACAGCAGCTGCAACAGGAGCAGCAGCGACAGCAGCGACAGCAGCAGCAGCAACAGCAGCTCCTGCAGCAGCAGCAGCAACAGCAGCTCCTGCAGCAGCAGCAGCAGCAGCAGCAGCAGCAACAGTTTGGAGGCATGCTGTATACCCGTAGGACGTCGGGCAGCAAATCGCAGCCTGTGGTGGACGTACACCCGATCGCGCCCCACAGCAGCAGCAACAGCTGCAGCAGCAGCAGTACCAGCAGCAGCAGTAGTAGCAGCAGCAGCACCAGCTGCTGCTGCTGCGTCGTGTCTCGCTCCGGTACAACGTGGGCTGTATCTTCTGCTGCTGCTCGCGGCTCTCGATTTGCTGCTGCTCCCTGTAAACGTTGGGCACGGAGGCAGCAGCAGCAGCAACAAGAGCAACGGCAACAGCAACAGCAGCAGCAGGTCCTGCTGGATGAAACGTATCCTTACCCGCTGCAGCAGCTGCAGCAGCAGCAGCTGTGTGATTCGCATGCAAAGGTTCACAAGCGGCAGCAGCAACTGCTGCAGATGATGCAGCCGCCCCGGCGCAAGAATCAGCAGCAGCAGCAGCAGCAGCAGCAGCAGCAGCAGCAGCAACTGGACCGGGTAGCTGGCTATGATGCAGCAGCAACAGCAGCAGCAGGTTCTGTTGCTCGTCGTGCTGCAGTCGTGCCTCGTTTAGATTTGTCTGCTGTTTACGGAGCAAGCAGCAGCATGCAGCAAGCAGCAAACAGCAGCAGCGCGGCATCAACCGCAGCACCAGTAACAATGTCAACTGCAGCAGCAGCAGCAGCAGCAGCCACAACAGCACACTCAGCAGCTGCAGCAGGAGCAGCAGCAGCAAACGAGGATGCATCGGCAAGTCATCCTGCTGCTACCAGCAGCACATGCACCTGCGGAAGCAGCCACACGCGCCGCGTGCAGCAGCAGCAGAAGCAGCAGCAGCAGCAGGGGCAGAAGCAGCAACAGCAAGCCCAAGGAGAGTGCGTGCTGCATGCAAGGCTGTCTCCGTCAGATGCTGCAGCAGACACTGCAACAGCAGCTTCTGCTGCAACCACTGCTGCAACAAAACATATTGATCCCCTAGCAGCTGCAGGAGCAGCAACAGCAGCAGCAACAGCAGCAACAGCAGCAGCAGCAACAGCAGCAACAGCAACAGCAGCAGCAGAAAGCCTCCCTGGTTGTGCATGTTGGGTTCACTATGATGAGCCTCTACGCGTCATATGGCGTGTATTCGATAGGTTGCAGCATGTGCTGCAGCAGCAACAGCAGCAGCAGCAGCAGCAGCAGCAGCAGCAGCACGTGCAACAGCAGCAAGTGCAACAACAGCAGCAGCAGCAACAGCAGGCAACGCCCTGGCGAGTCCCGTGGGTCCCCCTGTCTGTTGCTGCTGCTTTTTTGTGTGCCTGCCCGCAGCAACAACGACAGCAGCAGCAGCAGCAGCAGCAGCAGCAGCAACAGCTGCTGATGCTGCAGCAGCTGCACGTGGATGTACACCTGCGTGCCATCCTTGCTGCACTTGTAGTATCTTTGCTGCTGCACGGGGGCCCCCATGAACTCAATGAAATATCTGAAGCAGCACACGAAAGAGATGCTGCAGCAACAGCAGCAGCAACAGCAGCAGCAACAGCAGCAGGTGGCGGAACTGCTGCCAGCAAGAGTATGGCAGAGGCCGAATGCATGCGCTTGCTGCTGCTTGCTGCTTCGCCGCTACTGCAGCAGAAGCGGCATTCGTTTCATCAATATCTGTACAGCACCTACAGCAGCACCTACAGCAGCAGCAGCAGCAGCAGCAGCAGCAGCAGCACCAGCCGCAACCGCAGCAGCAGCAGCAGCGGCAGGACTTCTAGAGGAGGTCTCGTTAGCAGCGGCCGCAGCAGCAGCAGCAGCAAACGGAGCAACGGGCGAGCGATAGCAGATACGCTAATACCGCGACTGCAGCAGTACCTCAGCTGCAGCAGCAGCAACAGCAGCAGCAGCAACAGCAACAGCAGCAATTTCATATGGCTGCTGCTGCGGTTGTGTCAGCTGCTGCTTGGTGGTCCTGGCTGTCTCCTCTTAAAACTTCTGGCAGCAGGGTTCTCCTCTCCCCATATATTCGACAAAGTTGCCCCCATTGGAAGAGGTTAGATTAGGGTTTAGGGTTTAGGGTTTAGGGTTTAGGGTTTAGGGTTTAGGGTTTAGTTGGGTACCGGTCCTTACTTGCGCCCCGCAGCTGCAGCAGCAGCACCAGCAGCATTAGCAGCAGCAGCAGCAGTAGCAGCACCAGCAGAAACAACAGCAGCTGCAGCATGGGGAGACTCTCTTGCTGTTGTTGCTGCTGCTGGTGCTGCTACCTCTCCTGCTGCTGCAGCCTGTTGTTGCAGCAGCTGCTGCTGTTTCTGCTGTTGCATAATCTGCAGCTTCTATTGCAGCAGCAGCAGCAGTTTATCAATGTGTGTTGCAGTATATTGTTTGCTGCTGCTGCGGTGTACAGGCACCTTCGGCCAGGTGTTTAGCGTCAGGTGTATGTACACCCCAGAGCTGTTAGCATTTAAAGAAATACAAACACCTAAAGATGAACGTGTATGCAGAAACTAAATATTAAAATAATCTATTAAAATAATATAAAATAAATAAATAATAAATTAAATATAATATAATAACATAAATACAACAACATGCTTCATTTGCTTGAAGCTTTTGCTGCTGCTTTTGCTGCTGTATTTGCTGTATTTGCTGCTGCATCTGCTGCTGTATCCACTGCGTCTTTATCTTCGTTTGCTGCTGCTGCATTTGCTGCTGCTTCTGCTGCTGCTGCTGCTGCTGTTTGTAGGCAAGTTTGGTGTTGAGCGGTTTGTTTGAGGAGGTGTTCGCTCTGGACGTCTTCCGCGGTGTCAGTGCAGCAACAGCAACAGCAGCAGCAGCAGCAACAGCAGCAGCAGCAGCAGCAGCAGCAGCACCTGCAGTAGGGGTGTGTGAGGTGTACGACTTCGGGTTAGAAGCAGCAGAAGGGTGTCTCTCTTACTTCATATCTATGAGGCAGTATGCATTAACACTAGCAGCATGGAGAAAGAAGTGGGCTGCTGCTGCTGCTGCTGCTGCTGCAGCTGCTGCAGCTCCTGCTGCTGCTGCTGCTTCCCATGCTGCTGTTGCATATGTTGGTGGGGTTTCTGGGAATGAGGGAGTTGGAAGCTCTGAACGACAGCAGCAGCAGCAACAGCAGCAGCAGCAAGAGGAGCAGCAGCAGCAGGAGCAGCAGCAGGTGGGTTTACGTATAGAGTTGCTGCCTGTACTACTTGGTGTATTCGGGCAAGTTGCTGCTGCTGTTGCTGCTCTGCATGCAAAGGGTATAGCCCACTTCGACCTCAAGTGCAGCAACGTCCTTGTTGATATGCAGCAGCTGCTGCCGCTGCCGCAGCAGCATCTCCTCCAACAACAGCAACAGAAACAACAGACAATGGAGCTGCAGCAGCAGCAGCAGCAGCAGCAGCAGCACTCAGTGCAACAACGACAACAACAGCAACAACAGCAGCACCAGGAGTACCAACATCAGCATCAACAGGAGCAACAGCAGCAACAGCAGCAGCAACAGCAGCAGCAGCAGCAGCAGCAGCAGCAGCAGGTTATATATATGCCAGTTGTTGCATTGGCAGACTTTGGAGAGGCGCGTTTGCTGCGGGGACAGCAGGAGCTGCCTAGACACCCGAGAGGGACAGAAGTAAATAAAAGCCCAGAGATGCTGCTGCTGCAGCCACAGCAGCAGCAAGCAGCAGCAGCAGCAAATGCAGCAGCACCAGCCAACAACAACAGCAGCAACAAACACCTGCCCACCTCGCACAACCATACCACACCACTACAAAAAACCTCCCATAAAACCCCCCCACCCCCCCCCCCACCCCACCCTTTTTA
>CAJFCY010000485.1:0-2500 GCA_904066265.1 Eimeria zaria
AAAATATATATATATATATATATATATATATATATACATGTGTATACAAGGAAATTGGGTTGAGTGCAGCGACTGTGAAAGACAAAGAAAATAATAAAGAAAAGGCTGTCTTTGTCTTTGTGTGTCTGTACACCGCAATACTGTGGGGACAGAAGGCCTGCTGCATGCATTCAACTGTCTGTCTCCTTGGAGACACTTGTGCTGCTGTGTGGTGTCTCCTCAGGCAGCAGACACCTCAGCAGACACCGGACGTTCCCCCGCTCCAGCCCCGCCTTGATACGCACACACAGCAACACCAGCAGCAACGACAGCAGCAGCAAGAAGTGCAGCAGCAAGAGGAGCAGCAGCAAGAGGAGCAGCAGCAGCAAGACAGACTGGAGCTGGCACCCAAGGACCTGTATCTCCGTCAGGTAAGATCCATCTGTCTCCATCGTGTCTCCATTTTCTCGTTCCTTCCACATGCATGCATGCATGCATACATACATACATGCATGCATGCATGCATGCATACATGCATGCATGCAAATGTATGTGGGGTTGTTAGCTGTCTCCTTGTGCCTGGTATTTCTCTGCTTCATTTTCTGTCTCTTTTTCTGTCTCCCTTTCAGTGTCTGTCTCTTGTATTTTCTATTTCTTTATATATATATATATATATATTTAATGTATTGCCTGTCTCCTTTTCTGTCTCCTCTCCCTGTCTCTTCACTGCCCTTTCTTCCTGCTGCTCAACATTAATTGCTGCTGTTGCTTCTGCTGTAGCTGCTGCACGCAGCAGCAGCAACTGTATGTTGCGTAGGGGACAGCGGAGCCAGAGGAAGCAAACTTACTGTCTCCTTTTTGTTTTTCTGCCCCTTCTGTCTGTTTCTGTCTCCTTTTCTGTCCCTTTATCCTATTCTCTTGTGTCTCCAAGTGTCTCCTTTTGTCTCCTATCTCCTCCTGTCTCCTCCCATCTCCTCCTGTCTCCTCCTGTCTCCTCCCATCTCCTCCTGTCTCCTCCTGTCTCCTCCTGTCTCCTCCTGTCTCCTTTTGCTGCAGTGTGGGGCTAAACCTGTCTCGCGCTCACTGCTGCGTCCCCAACGCCTACCACGTGCAGAACCTACTCATTCAACTCGCTGATGCTGCCACTGCTGCGGGGCTGCAAACACAGCAGCAGCCCCCCTGGGTTTAATGCATGCATGCATGATGCCTAATTGCATGCATGCATGCATGCATGCATGCATGCATGCATGCATGCACTGTTGGGGCTGCATATTTTAGATTATATTTACTCTTTAGGAGACACCGCTTGTGCTGCAGCTGAGACGGCATGGGCAGTGGCAGTGCATACAGTGGGAGGTGTACATACACCTCAGATCTGCACATACACCTCAGAGGTGAACATACATACACCTCAAAGGTGTACATACACCAGAGACTTGTACATACACTTCAGCTGTTTATATACACCTCATAGGTGTACGTACACTGCAGTGTGAGGAGGAGACAGAGGCGAATGAAGCGGTGGTGTGCACTACTGGCTCCCCAAGGAGACACATAAGAGGCAAGATATGCATGCATGCATGCATGCAGCACAACCCTTACAGCTAGCCCTAAGGGGACAGCGAGAGTAGGAGGAGGCTGCTGTCTGCAGACAAGCAGTCTGTGTTTGTTTGTATATGTTGTTAAGTTTGTATTAAATGTATCTTCTTTAACTACTTATATACACTTTAGCTAGGGTTTTGCTTCTAAACCCTAAACCCTAAACCCTAAACCTTAAACTATTCAAATAATTAGTAGTGAGGGTTTAGAGTCTAGTGAGGGTTTAGGTTGGTGGCTCTGGGGGGTCAGCCTGCATAGCCAGGTAGCTCTTGGAGCTCAGGCCCTAGGGTTTAGGGTTTAGGGTTTAGGGTTTAGGGTTTATACCTGTAGTTACACTACAACACTGCATACACTCCGGCACACGTGTGTAGCAACGCATGCATTGCTTGTTCCAGGGTTTAGGGTTTAGGGTTTAGGGTTTAGAGTTTACGGTATAGGAATTAGGGTTTAGGGTTCAGAAATTAGGGTTTAGGGTTTAGGGTTTAGGGTTTAGGGTTATCTAGCTGCATGCAGAATGCATGCGGCTCGAAGCCCCGGGGCTGGTATTCGGTTGCATGCAAACAGCAGCAAACTTGCTGAGTTAAATATGTTTGTTTTTTCTTTCTTCTCCTTTTAATTGTTTTAATTATATTTTATTTTGTTTAAACAAAGATAAAGAAAGTAGGAGACACAAGCACAGGGCCTAGGGCCCCCTCTTCACTGCCGACACTGTACAGACACCTGAAGCTGGCTGTACACCCGGCACAGCAGCAGCAGCAGCAGCAGCAGCGATAGCAGCAGCAAGCTGCTTCCAACACTGCTTCAGGCGGCTGAAGTAGCCGCCCCTGCTGCGTCTGCATGTACAGCAGGGCAGCAGCAAGTGCAACACTAGCGAAACAGCAGCAGCAGCAGCAGCTGCTGCTGCTGCAGTTCAAGCGCCTCC
>CAJFCY010000485.1:5000-13958 GCA_904066265.1 Eimeria zaria
CTAATATTGCTGCTGGTGCTGCCATGACTCCAGTTGCTGGTGTTGCAGTTGATGCCATCGCTGCTGCTGCTGTTTGGGTTGCTGCTGTCGTTGCTGCGGCTGCTGCTGTTATTGCTGTTGCTGCGGTCGTTGCAGCCATTGCTGGCATTGCAAATGCTGCCAGCATTGCTGCTACTGCTGCTGCTGGTATTGTTATTGCTTCTGCTGCTGCTGCTGCAGTCGTGCATGCAGCTACTGCTTCTCTTGTCACGGGTTTCTGCTGCTGCGGCAGTTTGTTGCTGCAGTGCATGGTGTTGGTGCTGCAGCAGCAGCAGCAAGACACCTAGCTACTGCAAAAACAAAATGTCTGTTGTCTTCGTGTTGCTTGTTTGCTGCTGCTGCTGCTGCTGCTGCTGCAGATTCGATTGAGCTTCGCGCTGCTGCTGTTTGCTGCCTTGCATGCGACGGCGTAGTTGCTGTGCTGCAACGGCAGCTTGCAGCAGCTGCAGCAGCAGCAGCAGTACCTGCCTTCCCGCTGCTGCAGCAGCAGACACTGGAGGCCCTTGGCCAAGGCCAGCAGCAAAGACAACGAGAGAAGCTGCAGCTGGTGAGTATAAATGAGACAGGAGGGGCAGGAGACAGATAGATAGGAGACAGAGACAGGAGAGGAGACAGATAGATAGGAGACAGAGACAGGAGACAGATAGGTAGAAGACAGAGACAGAAAGGAGACAGAAGAAGAGACAGAAAGGAGACAGGAGAAGAGACAGAAAGGAGACAGAAGAAGAGACAGGAGACAGACAGACAAAGGAGACAGATGAATATACATTGCAAACAAAGAGAGAAGAAGCAGCAGAAGGAGACAGATAGAATATATTTAGAGACAGAGACAGATGCAAACACAGTAGCAGAAAACATATTAAGTTGCTGTTGGTGCTGCTGCTACACGTTCTGCTGCTGCACTTGTTGTTGCTGCATTTGCTGTTGTTGCTGCTGCTGCTGCTGCTGCTGCTGCAGGAGTGTCTTTGCGTCGCATTCCGTTCGTGTGAGGGGGTGCTGCGTCTCTGTGAATTGCTTCGCCCGTCTGAAGCCTCTCTTCGACTGCTGGCTGAGCAGCAGCAGCAGCAGCAACAGCAGCAGATGCTGTTAGCTTCGGGTGATATGGCAGCAGCAGTAGGAGGGCTGGACGGTTGCGTTGCTGCAGCAGGGGGACCGCTGCTGCTGACGCCGTTGCAGCAGCAAGCGCTGCAGCGTGTGCTGCTGCTGCAGCAAGACACACAAGCTCGTGTTTTGTGCCGAGCACGGCTTGTAGAAGACACCGCTGCATCTGTACGTTGTGCTGGAGGCCCTAAGCTTGCAGGTACGAGGGTTTAGGGTTTAGGGTTTAGGGTTTAGGGTTTAGGGTTTAGGTGCTGCAGATAAGGGGGAGTTTGAGGCTCGACAAGGAGATGCGAGGGACACGTATCAATTAAATGGTATATTATACGGGGTTGCTGCTGTTGCTGCTGTGGTTGCATCTGTTGCTGCTGCTGTTTCTGTTGCTGTTGCTGTTGCTGTTGCTGCTGCTGCTGCTGCTGCAGTCTCATCAACACCGCTGACGGCGGCCCTCGCGACCTCTTTTGAAGACGCACCGACTTTGTTGCTGATTGCTGTCTGCAACTCGCGGCGTGCAGCAGCAGCCGAGCAGCAGCAGCTGCTGTTGCAGCAGCAGCCGGAGCAGCAGCAGCTACAGCAGCAGCAGCAGCAGCAGCAGCAGTATTTAGGGCCTATAGACTCAACTGACGCCTGGGGAGGCCTGCTGCCCGGGCCGCTGCAGCGACAGCTGCTTGACCCTCCTCTTACGATGGATCTGCTGCTGCAACGCATGCAAGTGAGCTGCTGCTGCCGCTGCTGCTGCTGCGGCTGCTACTGCTGCAGCAGCTGCTGCTTCTGCAACAACAGCAAGGAGATAGGGTCTAGGATTTATGGTTTAGAGTTGCAGATCTCCTCACTTTGAGAGAGTGCTGAGGTTAACCCTTTCTGCCTGCAGCTACAGCCGCTGACCCTGCTGTTGCTGCTGCTGCTGCTGCTGCTGCTGCTGCTTGCAGGACTCGCCTTCCCTGTTGGAGTCAGTGGTTGCGTTTTTGTCTCTAGCCCTCGTAAGCGATCCGTCTGTCTACGCCGAGTCTGCTGCTGCAGCGGCTCCTGCTGCAGCGGCAGCAGCAGCAGCAGCAGCGGGTGTTGCTGCTGCAGCTGGGGCGGCTTCAGGTGTACAGACACCTCACTCACACAGGGGACAAAGAGGAGCCGTTGGGTTTTTCTCTGCACTCGCATGGCTGCCTCCTGCTGCTCTCCGTCTCTGTTTGCTGTAAGCCACTTACACTCTGCTGCTGCTGCTGCTGGTGTTGCTGCTGCTGCTGTTGCTGCTGCTGCTGTTGTTGCTGTTGCTGCTGCTGACAGAAGTTAGGGCGCAACGCGGGGTCTTCTCTTTATTTGCAGAACTCTGAATGAGCTCGAGGCCTCTCGATCCGAAGGAGACAATAGCAGCAACAGCAGCAACAGCAGCAACAGCAGCAGCAGCAACGGCGATAGCGGTTGCTGCTGCAGCCACGTGAGGTGGATTGTGCTGCTGCTGCTGGGTGTCTGCAAAGCGCTGCAGTTGGGAGAGCAGCAGACTGTCACAGGAGCAGCCTGGTAAGACCTGCTGCTGCTGCTCCTGTTGCTCCTGCCGTTGCTGCTGCCCCTGCTGCTTCCGGTGCTGCTGCTTCTCCTGCTGCTGCTGTCTGTTATTGCTTCTCCGTCTACTGTTGCTGTTTTTTCTTGTTTGCTGGGGCACTCCAGCCGCCGTCGCAGCACCAGCGGCTGCTGCTGTGCTGCTGCTGATGATGCTGCTGCTTTGCTGCTGCTGTTGCTGCTGCTGCTGCTGCTGCAGGGTTGAGGTGTTGCAAAGCCATGCCATAGACCTCCAAGCTGAAGACGTCCTCGTTCCTCTAGAAGTTGCAGGGCAAGCACCTAGCTGCTGTTGCTGTTGTTGCTGCCGCTGCTGCTGCTGCTTCTGTCGCTGCTGCTGTTGTTGCTGGCACTGCTGCTGCTGCACTGGTGCCTGCCTCCCATTACATCACGACTATGCTGCTGCTGCTGCTGTTGCATTATTCGTGTTATCTGCTTCTACTGCTTGTAGCGTAGCAAACTCAGCTGTTTTGAATGCTGCTGTTGCTGTTGTTGCTGCTGCTTCTGCTGCTGTTGCAACAGGGAAGGCGCGGAACCCGCCCTTGATGCGGTGTATAGGGAGCTTGTTGCCGTTTCTGAAAACTCCAGTAAGTGCAGCAGTAGTAGCAGCAGCAGCATCTGATACAGCAGCAACTTCTGCAACAGCAACAGCAGCAGACGGCTGCAGGAGGAGCAGCAGCAGCAAAAGCGAAAGAATGTGTGTTTGCTGCTGCTGCAGAATATTCATGGCCTGTGCGGGTGCATGCTATGGGCCTCGCGAGAGCCTGCAGGCCGCCAAACAGCAGCAGCAGCAGCAGCAGCTGCAGCAGCAGCAAGCGGTTGCAGGAGCAGCTGCAGCAGCAGCTGGTGCTGCACTTCCCTTCTCATGTGCTGCCTGATGACCCTGGGCTGTCTCTTTGCTGTCTTCATCTGCAGCGGCTAGCTGGGTGGGTGTAGCAGCACTACATGCATGGACAAGCAGCAGCAGCAGCAGCAACAGCAGCGGCAGCAGTAGTAGTAGTAGTAGTAGTAGTAGTAGTAGTAGTAGTAGTAGTAGTAGTAGTAGTATTACTAGTAATAGTAGCATTAGCAGTAGCAGCAGCAACAACAGCAGCTGCTGCAGTTGCTGCTGTTGCAGCTGCGGGGCAGTTGGCATGTCTTTGTTCGTTGCTGCTGCAGCTTCCCTGCAGCAGTGCCGCTGCCTCCTTCAGAGCTGCTAGCAAAGGTGCTGCAGCAGCAGCAGCAGCAGATGCAACAGATGCAGCAAGACGGTAGTAGCTTGTCTTGTGGAGGTGAGGATAGTATCACTGCTGCTGCTGCTGTGGTTCTTTGGTGATTGCTGTTCTGCTGTTGCTGTTCTGCTGCAGCAGCAGCTGCAGCAGCAGCAGCTGCTGCTTCTACCTTGGCATGTAGCTTGTGCTACATGTTAGTATCTGTAACAGCTTGCTTCTGAGGCTACATGCCTTCAGCAGCAGCAGCAACAGCAGCAACATCAACAGCAGCCAGACCGTCAACAGCAGGAGCAGCAGCTGCACGGTGTGTTGGTTGTGCTGCTGCTGCAGGCCGGTTGTCTTTGCTGCGGCTGCTGCGGGTGTCTGCCCAGCTGCTGCCGCCTTTGCTGCTGTCAGAGGGGATATCAGCTGCTACATTTAAGGTGAGTTTCGGGTGTATGCTCATCTCCCTATACACCTCAAGTGCATGCAGTGTAGCAAACTGATGCAGGCATTTACAGCAGCAGACTGCAGCAAGTGTCTCCTTTCTAGGAGGTGTCTCCTTTGTCTCTGTCTCTCAGGCATTCTGGGTATTAGTCTTTGAAGTAGACAAGGCTCTGTGGGCTGCAGTCATTAATGCAGCAGGTACGTTAACTGTCTCCTTTTCTGTCTCCTTATCTGTCTCCTTTCCTGTCAAATGTCTCCTTTTCTGTCTCCATACCTATCTCCTTTTCTGTCTCCTTATCTGTCTCCTTTCCTGTCAAATGTCCCCTTTTCTGTCTCCATATCTGTCTCCTTTTCTGTCTCCATATCTGTCTCCTTTTCTGTCAACTGTCTCCTTTTCTGTCTCCATATCTGTCTCCTTTCCTGCCAACTGTCTCCCTTTCTGTCTCCTTATCTGTCTCCTTTCCTGTCAACTGTCTCCTTTGCTGTCTCCCAGTGTGTCTCCCTTTATTTATCTCCTTTCATTATTTCTTCCTGAGTTGCTGCAGTCCCCTCTTCAGAACATTATTTGCTGCTGCTGCATGTTCTACATGTGCTGTGCTGCTGCTGCTGCTGCAGATGCTGCTGCCCACAGCCGCAGCAATTGCCTCTACCCCACATCGGCGCCTCTGGAGTCACAAATGCAAGCATCAGCAGGGGCGCTTACTGCAGCAGCAGGAGCAGCAACAGCAGCAGATGCAGCAGCAGCAGCGGCAGCAGCAGCAACAGCAGCAGAACCGGGTGGTTCAATGGGGCTGCATGCAAGTTTGCTGCTGAGGACTCTGTTCTATGAGCTTGTCTGTCAGTACGGCCCAGCTGTCTTGGCATTGCCTCCTGCTGCTCCCCCTGATGCATGCCTCCTTGAAGCTGCTGCTGCAGTGCAGCAGCAGCTGCCGCAGCAAGTTCGGCTGCTGCTGCGGCATTATGTCTCCTCGCAGCAGCAGCGACTTGCAGGAATCAATGCAGCAGCGAATTGAGCCTGCGCCTTGCAGCCAAGGCTAGAGGGACAGGAGCAGCTGCAGCAGCCGCTGCTGCTGCTGCTGCTGCTGCTGCTGCTGCTGCTGCTGCTGCAGCTGCACTCGCAGTTGCAGCAACAGCTGCAGTGGCAACTCTGGTTGCTGCAGCAACTGCAGCTGCCAGCTGCAGCAGCAGCATTTACTTATGCTCCTATAGCAGCAGCAGCAGCAGAAGGTCTGCTGCGTGTCTGTTGTTTGTGGGAGTGAATACATTAAGAAAGAGACAGAAAGGAGACAGGAAGGAGACAGAAAGGAGACAGATAAACAACCTGCTTGTTTGTGTCTCCACATCTTACGCTGTCTGTAACATTTGCTGCTACTCGCTTACTATGCTGCTGCTGCTGCTGCTGCTGATGCTGCTGCTGTTGCCACTACTACTGCTGCTGCTACTGGTGGCGTTGCTGCTGCTGCTGCCGCTGCTGCTAAGGCCTGTGACTAAACACATATTAGAGACAGTCTCCCACTGCCTGGCATTATCCAACTAGCTGCTGCTGCTGCAGTGTACAGACGCATATCAGAGGCCATTATAAAGAGCAGCACCGACAGCAGCAGCAGCTGCTGCTGCTGCTGCAGTGCTTCTTGCTGCAGTCCTTGCTGCTGCGCTACTGAATGCTGTTGCAGTTGCCTCTCTACTTTAACCGGCCGTAGCCCACCAGCAAGTATGCTGCCTGTGCTGCTGCTGCTGCCGGCGCTGCTGCTGTTGCTACTGGTATTGCTGCTACTGCGCTGCTGCTGCGCTGTCTCTTGCTAACATTGCAGGAGACACTGCTACATTGAGGAGCATGCCAACCAGCAGCAGCATCAGCTGTCTTGCAGCAAGAGCTGTATTCATGTGTACGTGCGGCTGCTGCTGCATGTATCAGCGTCTCATCCAAGACAAACTGCAGCAACAGCAGCAACAGCAGCACCAGCAACACTTGCAGAGCAGCACATGCAGGAGCAGCAGCTGCTGCTTCTGGTGCTGTAGCCTCGGTAGAAGCAGCACAGCAGCAAAAACACATACGCAGCAGCAGCAGCAACATAAAGAGCAGCAGCAGCAGGTCTAGTGTCTCCAACCAAAAACATAAAATATATAATTAAAATAAAATAAATAAATTATTTATTTGGTTTTTAGCTGCAGCAGCATCGTGGAGGTATGCAGTGTATGCATGCGCTAGCAGCAGCTTCACTGACAGTAACAGCAGCAACAGCAGCAGCAACAGCTACTGCTCCTGCAACAGGCACTACTACTACTGCTGCTGCTGCTGCAACTGCTTCTGCCACTGCTGCTGCTATGCTGCACAAGCAGCAGCAGCTGATGTTGCTGTGGGAGAAAGCAGCAAGAGTCGCTGCGGCTTTAACAGAAAATCTTTGTGCTGCCATCAACCAACTCAGCAGCAGCAGCAGCAACACCAGCAGCAGCAGCAGCAGCAGCAGCAACGCACGCGTTTGCTGCTT
This sequence comes from Eimeria zaria, assembly GCA_904066265.1. Lineage (NCBI taxonomy): Eukaryota > Apicomplexa > Conoidasida > Eucoccidiorida > Eimeriidae > Eimeria > Eimeria zaria. The sequence goes on from CAJFCY010000485.1 coordinate 11,815, forward strand.
CAAAAGGTCTGCATGGTGATGTGCCCAGGACGCACAGCTCCTGCAAGCAGCAAAAACACTCAACGCTGCAGCATCAACATGCCAGCAGCAGCAGCCGCAACAGCAACAGCAGCAGTAGCAACACCAGCAGCAACACCAGCAGCAGCAACAGCAGCAGCAGCAACAGCAGCAGCAGCAGCACGCGTGCTTGCCTTCTAAGACAACCCCGGGGCGACTTAATACTGCCGTAGCATACGGCAAGTCGTATGCTAAATCTGCATGCAAACAGCAGCAAAGCTCCCCTAAACACACCTCAAACCCTAAACCCTAAACCCTAAACCCTAAACCCTAAACCCTAAACCTTCTGTATCAGCTGCTGCAGGCCTCACATGCACTCTTAGCATTGTCTGCAAAGGCGGCACCCCGCTCCTGAAGCAGCTGCTCCACTGCATTATCCTGTTGCTGCTGTTGCTGCTGCTGTTCTTGCTGCTGTTGTTGCTGCTGCAGCTGTTGCTTCTGCTGCTGTTGTGGCTGCTGCAAATCCCTGCTGCGGCTTCCTGAGAAAACAGCAGCGCAAGCGGCAGCCGCGTGTATCCCCGAGACACTTGAGGCCCCCGTCACCACGTTGCAGCAGCAGCAGCAGCAAAAGCAGCAGCAGCAGCACCGGCAGCAACAAGAGAGGAGCACAAGCAGGAGCAGCAGCAAATGCTACTATTTTTAATGCAGTTGCCGCTGCAGCACTCAAACACTGAAGCAGCAACTGCAGCAGCAACTGCAGCAGCAGCTGCAGCTGCGACAGTAGCAGCAGCAGCAACTGCAGCAGCAGCAGCAGCAACTGCAGCAGCAGCAGCAGCATAAAACAAGAATAACAGCATAAGCCTCTGCCATTGACAACATCTGATATCTGTAGGCCCTTTGGTCCCGCGAAGCAGAAATAAAACTGACATTTGCTGCTGCTTGCTGCTGCTTGCTGCTGCTGCTGCTGCTGCTGCTGCTGCTGCTGCTGCTGCTACTGCTGCCTCTACTGCTGCTATTGCTGCCGTTGTATTGCTAAGGTTATCATTGCATTCTGTTCAGGCCAGATGACCCGAAAACAAAAAAAATGATATGCTGCTGCAGCATTTGCTGCAGCAGCTACCTCTGCTGCTGCTGCAGCATTTGCTGCAGCAGCAGCAGAAGCAAGTCAGCAGCAGCAATGCCTGCTGCTGCTCTCCCTGCTGCTGCTGCTCGCCGGCCTCATGAGGCTGTTGGCCTCTGAGCAGCAAATATCTCTGAATACTCTTCTAGAAAACACAAGGCACATCTCCTTCCGTGTCGCTGCCGTGTACATACACTGAAGACGCTGCTGCTGCTGCTGCTGCTGCTACTGCTACTGCTCATGCTGCAGCTGCTGCCGCACCAGCTGCTGCTGCGGCTGAGCGCTAAAGGTATGTACGTGCAGCAGCAGCAGCAGCAGCAAGAGCAGCACAAGAGCCTCATAGACTCATGCGCTCACCGCCAGGAGCGCCGAAACCCCCTACGAGGAACCCTTCAGCTGCAGCAGCAACAGCAACAGCACATGCAGCAGCAGCACATACAGCAGCAGCAGCAACACCACATGCAACAGCAACAACCAGTGCACGAACAGCAACCGCAAATGCAGGAGCGGCAACAGCAGCAGCAAGTGCAGCAGCAACAGCAGCAAATGCAGCAGCAGCAGCAAGTGCAGCAGCAGCAGCAGCATCAACATCCAGCATATCTCTTTCATTCCCACACATACGCAGCAGCAGCATTATCCACCCAACAGCAGCACAAGTTATTGCATGTACCCCATAATATATATATATATATATATATATGAGGTGTACATGCAGCAATTGAGGTGTACGTACACTGCAAGTCACCAGCAGCAGCACCAATGAAGGCTGGGTCTCTCAGAGGAGAATTTGTTGTGGGGAAGAGGAGACAGGAGGTTAGCATATCTGCTGCTGCTGGGTCAGATGCATCTAGAGGAGCCATCCCTAGACCTGCTGCTGCTGCTGCTGCTGCTGCTGCTGTTGCTGCTGCTGCTCCTCCTCCTCCTGCTGTTGTTGATGCAGATATATCCTGCATATATACACATTGCAGACTTCAACTTCTTGCATTATTATATATAGTATTTATTGTATGTATAATATATATTATAT
>CAJFCY010000486.1:0-13953 GCA_904066265.1 Eimeria zaria
GTGTGTGTGTGTGTGTGTGTGTGTGTGTGTCTGTTTTAGGGTGTAGACCTGTAAAGTTGCACTGCCGGAAGGTGTGGCTGCTTTCTTTTCTTCAACCACTCTCTTCTGTGGACTTTCCCGGACCAAGGCGTCTAGGTTATTCGTGGCTTAACAAAGTTATTCGCTCACTTGTGTGTTCGGAGCATGAGAATTTCATAAGCGCGCCGCTGATATCATTTGGAGCTAGTCATCTCGCGACTACGCGTCTATAGCACTTTTGCATCAGCTTTAGAGGCACGCGCGCTACAGTGCAACTTTCTCGACGTGCGTGATTTTTCTCGTTTGAAAAAACTGCGACTTCCACCGGCATATTAACAATAAACGTTACAACAGGCAGCTCAACCAATTTGCGGCTGTTAGGATTGAACTCCACTGGTTTGTCCGGATTGCACTAAATGTCGTATATCACAAAATGTTGTGCTGAGCTGGAACATCTGCGTGTACTAGCAGAAAGGCGTTCTGCATTTTGTTTCTGCGCGTTAACGGGAGCGACGTGCCGGAGCGTTCTCCGGCGTTTGGACTGTCTCGCTGCTTTGCTCAGCATGTATGCACCCAGAATCGAAGTTATGTAGGCAGCGCTATTACGGGTGTTGTTACGTTGCTACCTGACTGAAAGCAGGCATGGATGTGCGTGTTAGTACACGCATAGTTGCGTAGTAGCAGCGTGGGGAGGAGTGGAAATTTCTCTTGCCCTAACCGTGATTGTCTGTGCTATCTACTGTGGTCACAGCAAAGTATACGGGGCATAGTTTGGTCTCGCAAATGATGACAGTAAACTGCTGGGTCAATGCATGTACAGATTTGCAGCGCAATGCGTACTACCAGGAAGCAGCGGCTCGCTGTGATGTGATTCTGCGGGTGATGGAAATAGCGAAGGAGGCCAAAACAAGCATCGCGTAAATCCGTAGCTCATTTAGTGCGGAATCTGTAGATCACTTAGTACCTCTCCGATAACGAACGAGCATGAAACCCGCAGCGCAGGCGGGTGGCTTTGGGCTTGGCCAGGCTAATTAGACTGTTTTGGTTTTGGCGTAGGCACAACTTGCCCGTTGCTGTTATTTTATCCTGCTACTCATCTCCCGGCAGGGTGCTCTCACCACATTTTCATAATCACCGGGTGAACATGATAAGGCTCACCTTGGTTGACGCTCGTGATGACTTTTCCTCTTGATGACCTCTGATTCTTATTGGCTTTCTAAGACGCAACGATAGGGCAAACAAACTTTTGAAGGTACTTGCATTATTTTACAACTTCAAGTAGAGATATACTTCGTCCACGTGCCCTGAATAAAAGCCCCTTTGTCCGCTGATTAGAGTAAATACTCCACTTGGCAGGGTAATAGAGAACCCCCATATGCAGGCATCTTGGGATTCTCTGGTCTCTGAGCGCGAGTCCCCTTGCGCTGTGTGAAAAAGCCTCCCTTAAAACTGAGGTCACTCGCTGTTTTGGCCAGAAAGTATGCGTGTAATTAGACGCCAGGACTGCGAAGGCGCATGGCAATCTGAAGCTGGGACAGTTTGTAGCAACTCTGAAAAACCCGAAGCACATTCACATTTTTGGCGCATGGGTCTTGTTCCGTTCCGCGCTGCCGAATGGTAGGCATGGACGTATGATTGAACGCACGTAGGCATGCGCAGCTGAAATGCTAGGAGAAGTGGGAGCTCAGTTTGAGTAAACCGTACTCTTCTTTGGTACCTACTCGGGCAGGATGGGCTGGCGCTGCGACATGCACTTTCGAAATATAACCTGACGTTAAAAACGAATTCAGTGAATTGGTGAGCCGGTGTATCTGCACCGCAATACGTGGTTAAACGAAACTGGTTTGTCGCGAACGTTACGAACCACTGGGATCAACCAGGCTATGCCTGGTGATAATTGTTTGGCGAGGAACGGAGAAGAGGAAGGACTGGCCGCGGCTGACGGCGCGACCAATACGAATTGTGTGAGCACTAATGTCCCTTTCACAGAGGGAGGCATAACCCATAGCACAAGCAGACGACTCTTGCTTGGAAAAGTTGGATAGTCGACATTCTGTTCGCAGTAGGTGGAATTGACAAGTGTGTCACTGATATTCTCTCAAGTGAGCTATTTCCCGAAAGGATTTTCGCAGCAGCTTTCCATCTTCTTCACATGCCAGTCTTATGCGGCGCACCTTGGCTGGTATGCACAAATTATCCTTGCCATCCCGAAAATACCCGATTCTCATTGGTTTTCTAACACAAGGCAGTTGGACAAGGAGACTCCTTGATTCCAGCACCATCGTTGTTTAGTTGAAATTAGGCTTCTGCGTAGTTCTCTCGCACTTGTTGAAATCAGGATTGTCCTGTGCTGGAAATACGCGCAATATTTAGCGGAAGAGTTAGTGCCTGTATGTGTAATCACCAGTGCCCACGTATCCTAGTGTGGTGCGGAGACCTCGTCCTTGGCGCTGTGATTGCCCGGCTTTCTGCCCAGGAAGTATGTTCCCGATTGCGCAAACGCCAAGCTTTCGGCATTGCGAATAGTTTGCAGCAGATCTGAAGCACTCGAAGTAGTGTTAGCGGCCTGCTGATCTTGTGGCTGTTGCTCTCTGGTGAGTCGTGGAAGGCTATGTGCGTGGATGGCAAAATATGAGCTTGTAGTGTAAAGAAAATTGAGAGTTTGTTATGCTTTATTCGTGCTCGTTTGTGGTATCATCTGGAGCGAAGTGCTTTGACAGGCTAAAGCGTTTCGACCGACGTAATATGACGTCACAAAGGATCACGCTGAATGGATGAGACACTACATGCGTAACATATAGTACGATAAGAGGCAGCAGCGGCTCGTGAAACTTTTCTGCGAACGGTAATTAACGCTGATAATCAGCCTCTGTGTGTATGACAAGGGCTTTTATGCAAAGGATGAGATGGACGGACAGCCAGTAGCGGCGTACAGCAAGGGCAACGTGGGTTGTGTAAATCTGCATGTAGGTTGGTTGCAAGAAGGCAAAATCCGTGGCGCATTCATCTAGCCCTCGGACAACCTAACAAGAGGGGGAAATCGTAGTGCAGGCATATATTCCTGGTTAGCCGTAACTAGTTGACTTGCTTTCAGTTCAAAGTACTTGCAGTTGGCGAATGATTCGCTGATACGTTTTTGGGCTGAATATTTCGCGACATGGGGTTCGTGGCACACTGCTATCAAATTCCGATGCAAACGTATTGTAGACCGATTTGAGTAGGCTACGTGATATTCCCCTTGCGCCCTATAAATTCTCACTACCATCGAACTATCAAGCTGAGCCAATACGACAAGGATAGCCCTTGCAGCCACCCGCAGTGTTTTGCAAGTGCTATGGTTAGAATTGGTAGGCTTGCCCTGGTTCGAATCGGAGCTGTCTGTCAACGCGTGAGCATCGTCCAGTTATGCACTTTGTATACGCGTGCCTAAGAGCGATGCGGATACTTCTCTTATGATGATGCGATCGTGCGCTGGTGTGCCCAGGCAGTATGCATAAAATTAGATGCAACTGCTGAGGAGGCATGAATCATTCGGCAGCTTGGACAGTTTGTAGTAAATGTTAAGACACTATAAACGAAATGTGGCACTTACGTTCCTCGCTGGTCTCTCCGAAAAGTCGCTTCGGCACCAACGCTCCGTGCAGCAGCCAGATGCTTCGTTTTGCCGTTGGTAATAAGCGTGAAGAGTCCTCTCTTGCCCTGATTACAGTTCGCTGTTTCGCCTGATGGGAGCACGAACAATTTTTGGCGACTGCCACCAGTCCTGGATGTGTGGGGCACGGTGAGTTTACATAGCTTTTATACATGCGTCTACGGGCACGGTGTGGTGAAGTCTTCTCTGGCATTACGGTTTCGCGCCATTTTGAGCAGAGAGTATGCATGGAATTAGATGCAAGTATTAAAGAGATAGGAAGTGTTCAGGAGTTACACCCGGAGGAAACCCATTTGTGTATCGCGAGTATGGGTACTCCCGCGTTACCGACTGTCTGTTCGTAGCCATGGACGCATGCGCAACTCCATGGAACTGTGGAGTTGCAGTTTGTGAAAATTGTTTCGCCTTAACCGTGCTGTTCTTTGGCGTCTTGTTGGGCTGGATGGTTGGGAGGTTCGAAACGCATTTGGAAGAGAGAAAGTCTGAAGTTAAGTATTGTCAGTGAATTAATGACCCAATATTTGTGAAACGCAGTACCTTGTAGGCGGAAGCAGCGACTGCGCAGTGACTTATGTCGAATGTTGAATAGCACTGTCCCTCTTCCATAGATATGCATATGATGGTGTATGTTCTAAGAAAGACAAAAATGTTTAATTGCTTGCACTGCCCGATGCTACGACAAGCACAAATTGTATGACCCCGCATGGCGCTTGCGCAAGGAGAATGCGAAACACGTAGTACACTGCGGTAACACAAGGGCAGCAAACAACTCGTAGTGCAGGCAGATGTGTCTGCGTAGTGGAAGCCTTTTGCGTACGGGGATCACGCCATTGATGAATGCGTCGTCAGTATTCTTCCGGCCTAGCCATCTCACTGCAGCGTAATCGCAGCCCCTTTTTATCAAGATCCAACGCGACCATGATACGGTGCCCCTTAGCACACGTGTGAGACATATCTTTTGCGCTTTGCATATTCTCAATGTTCGTTTTGTTGGAACAAGACACAATTGGGCAAGGACCGTCTGTGAATTTAACCACGTGCACCGTTCTGCAGCTGGTATTACGTTTAGCCTTGGTTTGCTCGCCGTTGCTGAAATCAGCTTCGCCTGTCGATAATTACACACGCAATAACTGACGGGTAAATAACTGACAGGTAACAAGGGGTTTTGCACGTGCTAGTACCGTGGGGTTATTTGCTTTATTTGTGCACTCGTCTGCAAGTACAATGTAGTGAAGGATTGTCTGGTTTTGCGACCGTTTGCTGGCTTGGTCAGGAAGTATGCGCTCAGGATAAAAAGCATCTCATCGGTATAATTATGGATGCTGCACCTTACGAGCTGGCGGATCGCATGAACGAATGCGTGTGCGCTTAGTCACACATTAATGGGATTGTCGTACGATGTAGTTGCTCGTTTGTTATATTTGTGGTATTCTTAAACAATAACTGACACATCATGTTTCACTGCCGAGGAATGCACTTGCTAAACATATTCTGACATTTAACAAATCATTGTCGTTCATGCACCGACATATAACAGCGCCGACGCGGTGGTTTGTGACGAATGTTTATCAGAATTGGCGTCTAGCGGGTTATGCATCACTGGAGATGCACTGTGGGGATTGAAAACGGCATCCGACGGCCCTCCCAACACAACATATGGGATTACTAGTGACGCTTGCCAAAGAGAGCGAGGGACAGATGGCTGTATGTGCAGTCACTGGGCAACACAAAGCGGAGGTCATGACGCACACGGATGTTTCTACTTTGGAGAGGTTAGCTAGGCTTCTGTGTACTTCCAACTGGTGCTGTGCTCTCGACAGCAATCCTCGCACCTCTCTATCAAGCTCCGATACGGACGTGCTAGAGTGTACAGTGGTTAACGTGCAAGGTATATTGTTCTCGCTTTGACCATCCGTGTTTGTACTGCACCTCTAAACGGTTCGAAAAGGACGCCTCATACAACCAGCGGCACTGGTTTTTGCATTTGCTATGGTTGACCTTCGTTCGGCTGCCCTAACTGAGACCATTTCTGTTTGCCGATACGAATATGCTCTGCATTTGCTTGGAAGCATGTGACCTGCATGGGTGAGTATCGCGGGAGTACACAGCTTCTGTGCGCTCGTCTTCCGGCTTGGCTTGGAGAAGCCTTCTCTAGAATTCCGAGTGTGAGCGCGTTTGTCCAGGAGGTACGCACTTAGAAGCAACCGCATCTGCTCGGTGCATTCGTGTGCTGTACAATGTTCCAGGCTGTCTTTTGGGAGGCATGAATGTGCATGTGCATATGCGCATATTGATTTAGTTTCAGTGCGAGAAGGTGTAAAAGTGCATTTTGCCTGATATTTGTCTACATGCGTGCAGATCTGTACACTTGAAATCACAATAACCTTTGCAATACTCGTGTTTCCCTTTGGCCCCCACCTTGGCAGGAGTCGAGGCTGGGAGCTGTTTGCGTGACAGGTTCTGATGTTAGTTACAAACGATGTTGACGAACTGGTGAGACAGGATATACGCAACACAATACGCAGTAGGAGGAAGCTGCGGGTAAGCGATGATACCGGTCAATCATTAAGTAGCATTGGCTATAGGCCAGGCTATGCGGGATGGAAACCCTCCAGCGAAGGGCAGGAATAAGCAAGTGCCGACTGCGACAGAGAGTGCCAGCAACTGAGGTGTCCAGATGCGCTTGGGGTTTGGACGAAGGTTCACGCGAAACCCGTAACGTAGGCGAATGTACCTGATTATGATAGGCTAGTTAAGCTGTTGTGTGCTATGTTGCTGATGTGCTTTAGAGCGAGCCACCTTGTGAAAGAGTCCGTGTAGCACCTTTCCATTATCATCAGAAGCTCACGGGATGCAACGGGACTTGCTTGGCACGTGATATATGCTTTCTGAAACTCCCCTACTCTCGCGCGTTTCCTGGCAAGGAGTGACAGAGTTCATGCAATCGCTTGCAACACTTTGCAGTTAGTGGTGGGTTTGCGCTCTGTTGCCATGTTCCTGCTTATATCAGCACCATATGCGAAAGGAACATACACGGTTGACGTTCCGGTTGCGCTCTATGGCCAGCAAGTATGCATTGCGAAATTTCTGAATCTACTGACAAATTAGTTAGCATCTCGGGCCTTCTGTAGCAAGTCTGAAACACCCAAATCAAAATCATATTATCGAATGCAATCATGGGTATGTTAAAGTTTCATGGTGCCTGAGGGTAGATAGGGCTGTATGTGAGCATGCATGCAGAACTGAGGTGGCGGCGTGAAACAAATTGTGGCATCGCTTTGCCCTAGCCATGCTCTTCTATGATATGTGCTCGCTATGTGTGGCTTGACGCTATGAGATGCAAGGCAGAATATTACACGCGAAGTCAATGAACTGATGAACGAGAAGTGCGATTCACTACTTTGTGGGAAGGGGCAGCCACTACGTGGTTGTCCGTGCCAAAGTTTTAGTAGCACCGGCAGTAAGCCCGGCTATGTATGATAGTAATTGGTATGCGCAAGGAGAGAACAAGGGAAGGCGAGACGCGCCTGGCAGCGCTGCCACTAATGCTGTCAATCCGCTTGCTGTTTCAACGTAGTAACGTGAAACAGGTAGCTCATTATTACTTGGCAGCACAAAAGAAGGCGAAGCGCGTACTGAAGGGAGCACTGCTCATCTGGGGAAATTGTTTAAGCGTTTTTGTGTTCGGAGTACATGGGATCAATGAATGTGGCGCGGATATTCTTCCGAGTTAGGCACTCTGCGGCAGGGTGTCTCTCTCCAGTTGAAGAACAGTGTTACGCCTTTAACAGCTGTCATGCGTTTCTTTTGCTTGCCCTGGTAACCCTGTGCTCGTTGTGCTGCCTTGAGGACATACAGTAATTGACGGAGAGCTAGGAAACCTGCGTGCTTGCGCATCGTGAGGCTACGCAGTTGCTGTGCGCACATCCCTTGGCGAGGTGAGGTGAAACCTTCTCTGGCGTTATGATTTCGCCCTTTCTGGTCAGCACGTACGAGCCAGATTGCGCTCCGGGCCTGCGACGATGCGAAACGCTCAGCAACTAGAGTAGTTTGTAGCAAGCCCGAAGCACGCAAAGCAAATATACTTTTTTTTGGCGCAGCCTGGGGCAGCGTTGCGATTCGCGCTTATTTGTGACAATCATGGATGTTAATGTGAATGCATGTAGAGTTGTGTAGGTACAATGTAGGGAACAGTGGAATTTCATGTTGCATTGACCATGCACGTGCTTGCCTACTAGGGCGGGAGTTTCGGCGCTGCATTATGCATTTGCTTGACCTGCAAATTGAGGCGTTACATTTGCAGGACAGCAAGCGTGAGTATCTACTTGCTCTGAATTGTGTAAAGCGTTTTGTGAAATTCGCAAACAGCGCCGTATGTGCAACTATAGCCGTTCTGCGGTTCTGCGGATAAGTGGCGGCGACGTAGTGCAGGCCTCTGCATACGACGAGACGAGCACGAATTGTGTACAACCAGCAATGCTACTGCACGCGAGAACAGGATCTCGCAGTTCATTGTGTAGATTCCAGGCAGCACAGAGTAAACTAGGAGCGTACTGCAGGCGAAGCGCGGTGGCTAGGCGGTACTGGATGAGGTGGTTTGTGTATACAGCATGTGCACTTTTTGGGTTGGTCGTGGATATTTGTTCGAGCATGCCATCTCGCGGAATTGTGTTCGTAGCACCTGTTCTTAGTCAATGCGCACTTTTGATAAAGCCTCTTGACTCATGTGCTTGTTATACATTTTGAGTTTTGGATATTTTCATTCTCGCTCGTCTTCTGTGGGAGTGTGATTCGACAAGGGTGCACCATACAACAAGCATTATTGTTTTGCACCCTTGTATGGCTGAAGTCAGGTGGCTTGCGCTGTTTGGTAGCCATGCCATTTTGCCACTTGGCGCATATGCAGTATTTGGCGAAGTGCATCCGTATCTGCAAGTGTGGCCGTCGTGTGGTTTTGCATTTTGTGCGCATGCCTACGGGTACTGTGTGGCGAAGCCTCCGCTGGTATTGTGATCCGGTACTGTTTTGCCCAGGAAGTATGCACATATTTAGCTGCTTCTTTTAGTGCGCTGTGTTCGAAAAATAGTGCCTACTGTATCACGTCTGAAGCACCCGAAGATAATTCACATTCTGGACACGGTCTGCGCACTGTTACGGATACTGTTATTTTTCAGGCAGTATGCGAGCAGGCGTAGATGTCTACTTGCATGCCTGGAGATGTGTGCAGTTGCAGTATCAGGGGAAGTGGGAGGTAATTTGATTTCTTCTTGGATGGTGGTTTTGAGGTGTGGGATCGCTTGCGAGACAAAGTTTGGCAGTGCAAACGATGTCAACGTATTGGTGATGCAGTATCTGTGCATCCCAGTAGCTAGTAGGAGGAAGCAGCGACTATACGGTGGCTTGTCCCGATGTTTTAGCAAGATTGTTAATCAGCCCGAGCATGTGTGGTAGTATGTGTTCTGCGAAGGACGAGAATAGCGAGGGCGTGGCCCCGGCAGGCGGTGCTGCCAACACCAGTCGGGTTGATTCGCGTGACGCTTGCACAAAATGCCGGGGAATCTGTGGCACACTATGTAGCTATTGAACAGCACGAAATAGATGGGAACCCGCACTACAAGCTGCTGGCTTTGATTTGGCAAGATGAAGTAAGCTACGTTGCGTTCGGAGCACTTGCAACTTATACGCATGGCACTCACTTTTGCTCGAGACCGATGCCTTTTGGCAAGCATTGATAGGACTCCAACCTAGGTGGCAGGGGCAAAATGGGAACCTGAACGTGATGTCCCGCGAATGCCCTTAAGATTTTCTGTTTTTGTTGGTCTCTCAGCAAGAAACGATTCTACAATGAGTCCCTGTGCGGAGACTAGCAGCTTCGTTTTGCAGTTGGTATTATGCTTGGATTCGTTTCACTGGGCTTATTAAATGGGCTCTGTCAACCGATACGAGTTTACGCGGACAGGCACACATCCCACACAGACAGAGCACAGCGCATGAAGACCGGCATGCTTGCGCATCGTATGCTTATGCAGCATGCGTTAGCGCGCCAAGGGGTGCGGTGTTGCCAAGGCTTTTCCTGCTGGTGGATCGCGCACTCTTTTTTCCAGCGAGTATGCTTCTGCACCTACAGGTGTTGTGAAGATGCGAAGTGTTCAGAAGCTCGAACTGTTCGTAAGTTATGTTCAGCACCCATAGCAAGCAAAGCATGTGCACCTTCGTAAAGCGGCTAATGATGCTGTTACGTTTCAGATTGTACGAGAACCGGCACGGATGTGTATGTGCATGCGTACGGGCGCATAATGTTGCATTGTAGAACAGCAGCTGCTGTTTACCATCTATTTGGTTGGCATGGTGCTTCGTGAATACATATGCTTGTGCGGCAGTGTATAAAACGTTAAACAGCGAATCACGGCGTTTGTACAATAGAGGGAGGGGCCTGTAGCTCATTTCGTAGCTCTTGGGTGGCACAAAAGAAGGCGAGAAACGTAGACGTAGAGAGCCTGCCGCATGCCCTACGCTTCCTACCTTCTTTTGCCACCCACGAACTACGGACGAAGGCTACAGACTCCTCCGTCTATTCTACAAGCGCCGTGCGGAGTGACTAATCCGTGGTTTGGGCCCACAGGTCAGTAGTATTTATGGCTAAATCAATTGTGCATGACGGCAGCTGTTCTGCGGATAGCCGAAATAGCGCACTGCGCTCAACCTTTGACAGCGCGAATCTACAAGCGCGTATAGAAGAAGGAGCCTGTAGCTCATTTCGTAGGTCTTGAATAACACAAAAGAAGGCGAATGGAGCAGGCAAAGCAAATATACTTTTTTTTGGCGCAGCCTGGGGCAGCGTTGCGATTCGCGCTTATTTGTGACAATCATGGATGTTAATGTGAATGCATGTAGAGTTGTGTAGGTACAATGTAGGGAACAGTGGAATTTCATGTTGCATTGACCATGCACGTGCTTGCCTACTAGGGCGGGAGTTTCGGCGCTGCATTATGCATTTGCATGACCTGCAAATTGAGGCGTTACATTTGCAGGGCAGCAAGTGTAGGCAGCAGCATTCTGCAGTTTATTAGGTTTACACATCGTCTGCATCTCTCTTCTGGAATTAGGCAATATAATATAGTTCAACAGTAGTATCCGTTGCATTTTGATTGGATGTTATTGGAGCTGCGTGCGCCCGCGTGCTGTTTTGAACAGAGAGTATGAGCGAACGCGTGGTCAGGACGTGGGGAGGTGCATTTCGTTTAGCAGCCAGGACCGTCTGAAGCAGTCCAGAGACGCCTGCGTCGAATTAGTTGCTCTTGCACACTGATGCGTTGCGCTACGTTTCACTGAGCTCGACGGCCTGCGTGGGTGTCCATGTAGACGCAGGCAGTCGTAGGGAGTTAAAATGTGCGAAACGGAAGTGTGTTTTGTTTTTTTGTGCTTCCGTTTGGCTTTTACTGGAGCTGGATATTTCGATACGCGACATTCCTCTGGGGGACAGAGTTGGGCACTACACAAACACCAATGAATTGCTGGGGCAGTTTAGGTGCCTTGCGCTGTACGCGTTTGATGCCCTAAAAATCCCTGGAACATTTTGGGGTCTTCCAAGACGACACAACACAACAAGGATGTCTCGCGTAAGTAGCTGCACGGATGCATCGGGCATTAAGCTTTCGCTCTTTCTTTGCCCTGCTGTAAATCAGGTCCGTCCGCTGATAGAAGTATATGCAGTGTTTGGTGGAGTGCTGGCAGGCCATTGAGAGCGTTGTGTCTTATGTATTTTATCTGCGCGCGTGTCTGCCTGCAGCAGTTGTCACGCGGCAGGCGTGACAACTGCCTCCTTGGCATTCTGATTGCACATTACCTCTTCCAGCATGTATGCACATAATTAGCTGCAAGCGTTACCTATATCTGGAGCGTGTAGCTTCTGTAACAGTTAGTATAAAGTTTATTCATATTTGTGCTGCAGTTGTGACTGCGTTTATCTTTCCGGCTGCCGATGTCTGCATGGATGCTTGTGCGTGTGTAGGCATTTGCCTATTTGTGGGGGCGGGAAGAAGTAGCAGTTTGTTTCTCTACACTTGTGGCTTCTGTGCAGCTCAGGACACTGTATGAGGGGATGACGAATATGCCGTGGTTTGTACCAAAGGCGCAGGAGTGTTGACAGCAAAAGACAGCGGTTATGTACGATAACGGCTGTTCGGCAGAGAACACGAATAGCGAAGGGTGAACCCCGGGAGAAATCGTAACCACGAGGTGTATAGACCTGCATGGTGCTTGCACAATCAACCTTTATGAAGATAGTTTCTCATTGTGTACCTTGTGGGTTAAACAATAGAAAGCAGAATCCGCAGTACATGCGGATGTTTATTGTTTGGAGAGACTGGTTAGCGTTTTTTTCTCTTGCCTATACCCCCATGTAGGCAGGTTGTTGATGTTCTGCTGATATTCCTACGATCTAGCCATCTCGCGATAAGGCATTCGCCATGCTGTTTCGCCAACAAACAAAGGTCAGAGTGATAATGCGCCCCTCTTTTCATCCGCCTGGTATACCGTCTTCGTCCCGATGCATTTTAATAACAAGGATCATTTCGACGAGGAGCCCCTGTGCACCCAGTTCCTCCTTTTTGTGATGGGTACTCTACTTGGGCTGGGTGCGCTTGCCGTGGTTAAAGCACGGCCATTTGCTAAAGCTAATATACCCGGTATAGGCGGACAGCTAAAGGGACTGCATAGATGAGAATCATGGGTTTAGCTTGTGTGCGAGCAACTACTGGCGCTGTGTGGCGACAGTTCGGGCGTTGCGGTTGCATGCATTTTTACTCTAGGAAGTATGCGTGCAATATCCTCCCATTGCTGCAAAAATGTGGCGTGTTTTGCAATTCGAAAAGCTAGCAGCAAGCCCTGAGCACCCGAAACGAAATCGCTTTTGTGACGCAGTCATGTGTAGTGTTGGCTTTCAAGCTCTTTAATGGTGTGCATCTCTGTATATGTGGATACATGTACATTCATGGATCTTCGCTTTAAGGACGGCTGTTGAATGCCTTGCTGGAGCTGTCCGCGGCTTCGGTTTCCATTTCGTTGGGGTGCCTCCATACGCAGGGAGAATTGCATGGTAGAGTATGTCATTAAGTGCCATGCTCCAACGAGCGAATTTGTGCTAGAGAGAAACAGGGAGTAGCCCTGGAGCGTGCGCCCACGTACTACCCTCGGAATGCGTCAACGTGTCCTAGTATCGTCGAACTTCCAAGGAAGAGCTATACGATAAGCACCTCTGTGCAGCCACGTGCATGGGTTTTTAGCCGGTACTTGGCGTGCGTTTAGTGCCCTCTCGTTGAAGCCAGCTCCTGCTGCGCGTAGAAGTGGACTCAGTATTCACTAGAGTGTTGGGAGACCTACATGCGTAAGTATCTTGGACTTACTTGGTTTTTGGCATCGCATCTAGGGGAGTACTGTGGAGAAGCAGTCTCCTGCTTAGCAGTGACGCGTTCTGTTGTCCAGCAAGTATGCACATACACAAGTGCAAGTGTTGTGAAGATACGAATTACTTTGCAGTTAGAACAGTCTGTTGCATTCCGACTCCCGAATCGATTTCAATCTATATTTCAATTATGCATACTGCGTTTCAGCTTGTATGAGAGCATGTGCAGACTTTCATAAGCGCGGGCTTTCAGAGCTTCACCAAAAGAATGTTTGAAAGAGCCTCTTTATTTAGCCGTATTCGCCTTTGGCCCTAATTGGTTTGGGTTGGGCTGAGCCTCGAATATGCGTCCGCGAGACAGAGTCTGAGATTCACGTGACCGGATGAGGCAGCATGCGTGCGACACAGTAGGAGGCAACAACAACTGCCGATGATTTGTCTCCTACGCTCAGCCGGACTGGAGATCAGATCGGCAATGAATTGCAGCACCTGTCTTGCTGAGGCCAGGACAAACGAAAGGCAGGGCGACCCGAATCGCAACTAGCAGGATTTGCCTGACTACGCTTGACCCTTTCGCAGAATGTAGCTCACTCTGTGGTACCTTAAGCGACTGGGAACAGCCGCGAACGCCAACTCACACCTGCGCAGCAAGTTTATGTCTGATGATACAATTCAGTCTGCCAAGTTCCAGGTGTGGATGTGAATATGCATTCATGAAACACTGTGCAGTTGCAGTTGCAAGAGACATGGGACTGTGGTTTTGCTGTAACATCCAGAATACTTTGATAGACGATCTGCAGGCGGAGTCTGGTACTACGCTCGATGCCAGTGAATTGGTGCGGCAGTACATGAGCAGCGCAATCTTTTGTAGAAAGCAGTA
>CAJFCY010000487.1:0-13941 GCA_904066265.1 Eimeria zaria
GTTGGGAGCACGTTCTCCCATTCACGTTGACAGTCGCTGTTAGATGGCACCAAGAGTACGTTGGTTTGGTGCTTTGATTTACCGGTGATAGAGGTGGTTGAAGGAAAGTAGTATATTGCACCCATTGGCTTGTGTCTATTTGAACACATGCAACTGGGGGATTCGTGAATTTGCAGTTGTGTGTGTACCGACGTAGTGCGAAAAAATGGAAATGCACTCACCATTGAAAGCCATACACGACATTTGGCGCCAAGTAAGCACATGAGCTGAGCGGCCAACAGATACTGTGCGTCATATTCCCATAATTTACTCATTTTTAGCTTAACCGTAGATTTTACGTAACATACAACACACCCTCAGGTGGAATATCGACTTGAGCAAGAGTTGGGCTTTAGTAATTCAAGGAGCATATGAGCAGTGTTCGACCGTAAAAGATCACTCCGAGATAATGATACTTAGGTACATGACTTTGCACACCTTCAGCACAGATTTTATGTCTGTTCTTTGTTCGGTCAATATATACCTGTTTGTCAGTTCTTGCATGAGCTTTGCGCTCATAGATGTATGCATTTGGATTTGCCCACTGAAAGGCTGTTTGCGAATCAGATGGCAAGTTGAAATCTTACTGACGGAAGACGTATATGCGAATGGCAACCGTTTAATGCTGGCTCTTCTGCGATTAGAGAAGGGACGGTGAGGCAGAGTTTTTCTTAAAGGTTGCCTGGGAAGAGGGGAGCACGAATTCTCAGCTTATATTTGCTCACTGATTTTTGACGTTTGGTCACATGGGTCTCATTGTCTCTTGCATTGCATACTGGCAGCTGCTTGGATTCATGCCTGATAAATAATCGACAAATGCATGTTCCAGCGTGCTTTTCTTCTGTATTCGGAAGAGGTTGTTGCCTCTCGATAACTGCTCAGTGCGCATTGCAAGGAGACACCTTGGCTGGCCCGTGGACCGGGGTTTTCGTCATCCTCTTGTGCATACTTGCATTTTAGTGAATTATTCGACAGATGTGAACAATTGTCACGCATACGACGAATATTGGAAAAATATCTTGAACGAGGTGCCCGGATCGTTTAGCGTTTATTTCTCTTTAGGAGAGGCAGGTGATGTGAGAGAACGTCTTTATTGAGACTTGGATCCATCATTGTAGGCAAAATACTGCTAGGCTTGCAGTGCAGACAGTGCGTGGCAGTATGGATACTGTGGAGCGACTGGTGCACTATCTGCTTGTGGAGGCATGGAAGATCTCCTGTATC
This sequence comes from Eimeria zaria, assembly GCA_904066265.1. NCBI lineage: Eukaryota > Apicomplexa > Conoidasida > Eucoccidiorida > Eimeriidae > Eimeria > Eimeria zaria. The sequence goes on from CAJFCY010000487.1 coordinate 1,264, forward strand.
AGTCGATCCGTTGCTTGTGGTGATGCCTGCAATACGGAGTGGAAGTGCTGTTAGTTTAGGCCTTGCCGCATTGTTAAAGAATTTTCAAATCGTGGCAGTTGAGGAAACAACGAACCGTACGTTCTCACGCCCAATTTGGCAGCATTTCTGACGCGCTAGTTTAATCGATGGAAGGAGCTTCTCTGCTTGTCCGGCGCTGTTGTTCGTCAATTGTTTTTTTCGTCGAACCTCTGACGCTGCGGGTTTCTACACGGAAAGGTATTTTGTACAGAGACACTGGCACGGGGCGTTTCTAGGGATTTTCGTGGTCGTCTGACACGCGCCATGTGTATTGGACAACACCTGCGCTCTTCGTGGGGGTTCAGTACCTCAAAATGACGATGGTGCAACATCGCTGGCAACAAATGTGATACATGTTTGGTTAGGAGACCCGTGCTAGCCAGCTTTGCCTATTCAGTGCGTAATACGACAGCAAAGAGGGTTCGGTGTGTTTGCGTACGGTTCTCAAGTGGGTGGACAGTGAGTTCTCGGTAGTTGAGCGCATCCGTTGATTAATCACAGGATCGTATTTGGCTCCTTTCAATGTTTTCGACAAAGTTTCAGTCTCTTGGTTCATGATTGCAATGCCTTCAGTGGCTCTTTTGGAGGATCGAGTGTGCTCACATCACTGTAGTACTCTGGTCGCTGCCAAGACAAGCTTATACTATTCGCTTACCATGTTTAACGGCTGTCTCACCAATCTGATGGGGGGCCACCTGCCAAAAGTTCTGGTGGTTGAGTAGAAGAAGTTTGTCGTGTTGCTTATTCCTGTTAGTTCTTGCGGCCGACGAATATTGGGCTAGCGTGTGCTCGTGCAGCATTTCATGCGTGGCAAAAATAAGATGGCTCTTTAAGGCTAAGGAAATGCGGCGGCGCTTTTTATTTTAAAAGACACTAGCTCCAGTAGGAGAAATATGCAGCATTCGGGCAACGTGCGCATTGGTAGGTTGGGCTTTTTGAGTGTAAGAATGCAACTGAGCTTGCTGGAATGCGAATGTGGAAGGAGTCTGTTTGCTGGTTTGTGCCATCACATGTTCGAGGGAACATAATAGGCATTTGTTGTTACGAGAATTGTATATGCCACCTTTGCTTATCTGTGGCTTGGATTCTAGCTGGGTCGGTTACTCCATTCTGCTCCTGCGAGACATATTATCTGCCCGGTGTCTAAGTGCATGTGTTAAAATGAAAAACGAGGGATAAGGCGTAAACGAGGACCCAACGTGGTGGTGAGCCGGTGCTAGTGTCCTATGCTCTTAATACTTTTATTCGCCACTGGCACGTTTTCAACCCACAACAGATAGGACAGACACTACCAGAGTTGTAGAATATATGAAGGTACGTGCATTCGCTCGCACTTATTGTGGAGGTCAAACCGTGCTTTTCACACATGTGCCGTTGTCTACTGGGCTTTCGGAACTGGGCCAAAGACTCGTTCAAGCTCTCCAGTAAAGCTCGTCCCGTACTAGTGGTTCGAAGGTTGGCGCTGACGGCGCCCGTTTGAGTGTGCGCCTACGTCATATTTTGCATCTGGCATCAGTGAGTATACAAAATGTTCCGTTGAATTTCCGGGTGCACGCTTCGCTACCGTCTCACTTAGTTGGTGAGTTGTGCATTATTTTGAGCACTCAGACGTCCGCTAGCAGCATGCATTGCGCACCCGCTAACCTAAAGTGGAACCTTTCTGCCACGGGTGTGGAGCCATCAAAGGTGAGCGAGTGGAACGTACTACGGCTTTGCGACTCGCGTGCTTGTGCCCCAAGGTGAAAGTACTCTGCAGTAGATGAACACGCCAGTCTCGTGAATCTACAACCAAAGTCATACGACACTTGTTTGTGGGGGCATATGAGAAGCTTATGTAGGCTAAAGTGCATTACTGGAGGGTGACCGACGTATTCAGACGGGTGTAGCAATTCCTCCTTGTCGTGCCTGCCCCATTCTGTAGAGCACCGAGGCCTTTGATGTAGCGGTGGCGTTGGATATTTATATATATCTGCGGTTGCACACTACTCTTTTCCGGAGCCAACAGAATTGCCAGGATATCAAGCTAATATATTTTTCTGTGCAGAGCAAGTGCTCAAGAAGTGTGTGAGATGCCAGCATTGAGTCTTGGCATATCTCTGGATGTGATATTTCACCACATGAAAGAGCAACACGACATGGCCAGGGTGTGCCGGTGTTTCAGACAGTATGCTGGCTTTATGCGCGACAACCGCTGCTTCTAGAGGCATGAGGAGGCCCAAGTGGGCGTGATTGCAAACGATCTTGTAGTGGCTGAATTCTTTGTATTTGCGGCATCTACCGCAATACTCAAAGACTAGGTTAAGGGAACAGTTGAAGACCACTGGCTGATTATTGGCCTGCCCGGAGCGTGCGGCTTCGCTTACGGTAATGGCGCCTGCCTAAGGGTCTTGTACCACCCATGCTTATTTATTTGTTAGGTCAAAAGGGTACTCCGACGCCGATGATATGCTGCCCTTTGTACGAGCCTTTTTGAAATGTGATTTTCAAGTGCACTTGTTTAGGGCGGTTAGCTTAATTCCCGACCATGCATAGGTTAGGCTTAACGTGCATGCAGAGAAAGGTGCCAGCAAAAAGCGCGTGTTGAGTAGAAGCGCCAACAGCAAGATCTTTTCAATTTTGGAGGGTGCATAAGCCATCGTTGTCGTTGCGGACTTCCATCAGAGCTTAAGGATTTGTCCGGGTAGCTGATCCTTTTTTGGTGACTCAGAATTATCTGGACGGGTTTACCACTGGGGAACATGAAGCTGGGTTCATCTCTATCACGTTCGACTTTTCTATTACAAGGCGCTTCTGGGCAGCTAGATGTACCCAATTTCCCGGTGAGGCAGCTACGCGTTCGTGCATCATATCAGAATGTACGTCTTCGGCTACTGAGTTCGACTGAGTCAGGTTAAGGAAAACAGCGCTATGCTCAGTGATTGTGAGGCCAAGCAATTTAAGTGTTTTTTTTCGCGATAATATTAGGCAGGTTGTTGTGTCACATCCAGAGTTGGTGATGTGGGGGGCCATAGCTATGTGGGAGTTGTAAACGCCTGAGGATACAGAGGTCCGGGTACCCTAGAAGGCCAAATGTCTCTTGTACGTGTAGGGAAAAGAAGACAAGTGTGTTAGCAGACGCAACTGAACAACCATTCACAAGTACACTTTTCGGGACGGAAGTTTGATAAAGTTCGCTGACCCCTTCGCGTGATTGATTATCTCGGAACGAAACAATAATTGAGAATGATTCGTATGCCAGACCATGGCATTTTGCTTGGTATTTGCTTTTGCACAGTGCTTCTGGAAGCACGCATGTGAAGCGTGCAATCTTGAGGTCTTGCCTCCTGTATCGCACCTAGCACGGTTAGCTCATGTTTGCGCTGCACAGAAAAAAGGGGCAAGAGGTGCATTTGAATCGTTGAGGCAAGGCATAGAGGAGGCCTCACATCCTACCCAGGATTTTTCGTCTATGCATGCATTACTTCTATATCGGACTCTCCCACAGCTGGTGAGTTGTGTGCCTGAGAATCCATGGCGACATTCGTTCGTCTGGCATAGCGCAAGAACAGCAGTCAACATTATTACTGTGTTTTACTGGCGGAGGCTTATTCGGGAAGGATAAAGCATACAGTTGGATCGTTCTTGCAGGGTGGATTACACGTGTACGTACTGAAGATCATATTCAAAAAGGGCGGCGGTAGCCATTGGGTTCAGAGAGTTGCCTTCAGAGAGCGGCGGCTTTTGCTGTCGACTCAGCAGCGGCGAGTATTTTCACGTCGCTCAAGTTGTATATCTCATCTCCCACTCCATGTTTCAGCCTAGTGTTTCGGACCTGGTCAACAATGAGTCGCGGAGTTTTATTAGCTCATGGAGAAATGTCATAGTACTGTCGCTGACCACGCCCTTTGTATTGTGATGATGTTAAAATTGTGAGGAGCAAAGCAGCATAGCACTTTGCTTATAGTAAACGTGGTTTGTCTGGCGGTGAGCTGTCCCAATTGTTACGCAGGATCTTTGACGGATAAGAGAGAAGTGTAGAGCTGTTTGCTGAAACTACAAAAGCACGAGAAACAGCTAAAAGGACCCGTCAGACACTTGGCAAAAAGTATTGAGCACAGTTAGTACACGTGCAAAAAGCAGCACCTTGGTGCCGTTGCTCCGCTGGCGGGCGATTGCCTCGACGATGATCCAAAGTCAAACGTTGCCTGCGTACATGTTGAAGGCTGGAAGGGTGGCCTTCTCTTGCTTGGACTTCTGCTTAGGTGTATGAGGTGGATTACGTGAGGACAGAGGTCAGAGTGCGGATGCGTTGGGTCAACTGTACTTGTGAGTGCATGGTGGTAGAGGTCCAATCATCTTTAAAAATCTGAGTTGGCTTAACGTATCGACAGGCACGGGAAGGGCAAGCAATGACTGTTGGGTACAGGCTTGTTCCTGAAAGGCACAGCCCATGAACCTTCAGTTCATGGGTATCGCTCAACTTGCCAGATGCGCCCACGGCGGAAAACGTTTGGAATTAGGAGGCTTTTAACTGCACGTCGCATGGCTCTTCGATTTATGACGGGTGGCATAAAGCGCTTTTGCAAAGCAGCAAATATTGTCAGCTTGAGAAGGGGCGTACGCTGCCAACTCCGTGGGTTTTCGCAGATGGTAAGCGTTCCTCTGTGTCGCACACGTCGTGGGTTGACAGGCCCATGGGACGTTCATTAGTGCTCAGGCGTGTGTGTCGGATCATTGGGTCTTCTCTGTTCTCATAGTCGCTGGCACCACTACGTTCCCTGAGCTGTTACGACTTGCGTTGCGTTCAGAGACAATGCTCTAGGACAAAACTGCATCACCGACCAGAGGTTATTCGTTACGACGTGACATATCTGCATTTCGTTTGTCACAAATTTTCACCAGTTGAGCATGCCTACTTTGATGCGTTTACCTCAGGACGTGCGTCGCATGCATCTGCAGGTGTGATTATCTATGCTGGCACAAGAGCTGAAATCCTAGATGAAGAGATGAACGGAGGGCTCCGACGGTCTACTGTTGTAGTTGTGCTTCGTACAGGCAAGGCATGACGCAGTCGCGCAACGATGGTTGTTGTGTCATTGTTATACAGGTCTTCAGAGCTACGTGACCCATAACTGCGGACCTGCATTTTTTGAATGCATTAAAGCACCGACGCTCGTGCAACCAGTTGGGTAGGGCCACAGTGTGGCGTCGGGATGTTTTTCGTAACATGGATATTGCTCGTTTTCGTTATGTTAAGATGTAAACAAAACCAGGGCGAGGTTGGCGGTTTTTGCACCGTGGCACGAACCTGGAAAAGTATAGAGTGAGCCCGGGAATGTAAAATACGTTTTTACGACATACGTTGTCTTTATATTGCTATCGTCATGCCTTTTTCGTGTAGCAACGGAGCAAATGCAGTGTGCCGGAAGTTTTCGTGCATGTGAGTGCATTGAATGCGCACGCAAGGCTCTTCGAGTGCGTTGAAAACGTTTGGAGGGGAGAAGAGGCTAACAGGAACCAGTGTATAGTAGTTTACGTTAGCGGAGTAGGTGCCTTGTTCTCGCAATGGACCTGTATGTGCAACGAGTGTGTGAACAACTTCATGAATTTGTTTCTGCCGCACACAGAGAGTATGCTGGACTGGGCTTTATGGGCTGCATAGGCACATCCAGGCACGTTGCAGCGTAAGTTGAGGGCTCCCAGTAGCCGTTTTGGTATTTTGCAGGACTGTGAAGCAATTGGATGTATGCGTAAATGCTTTTTTGTATGTATCTATTGCAATCCGTCTTGCCAGATGTCTGGTTAAGCAGTGGATTTTGTTATAGTCAAAGCGCGTGTGCAGTGTGCCGCATGAGAAATCGACAACTGCAGTATTGGGGAACAATGATGACCAGCTCGTCAGGGATAGTGATTTTTAGGATTGTGGCTTCTGGTTTAACCGCTTATTGGCTGAAAAGCCCACGGGGAGTTGCTGACATTTGACTTTGCACGTAATGTGCTGCCTCGTGTTTTGCTCTTTGCATTGGGGTGGTGTTGCGATTACTGCATTAGAACGAGCCGATGGCATCAGACATGCGTGCGTTGGCATGGATCTGCCTCTGTTTCTTCTCAACGCGATGGGCCGATACTTGCAGCTGGTTGTTCCATTTGGCGGCTGACGGCAAAAGGGCATGGCACTCTTTGTTAAGTGCCACAAGTCAAACAATAGAGTTATTGCGTCTTGTGAGCATGGTCATACACTGCACTGAGCAAGCAGTGTGCCGATTCAGTTAAAACACATATTTATGTTCATTTTAGGCTGAAGTTTGGCGTTCTTGGTATGTATCGCAGGCGCACTAGAACTTGCATTTTAGGGGGCCAAGCATGTGCGAGGGTGATAATGAAGATGCATTATGCGCATAAGCCGGATTTACCGAGTGTAAACTGATGAGTCCTCTCTGGGGCCGCTCCTGTACTTCAGGGTCTGTGAAGGTATGCTGCGTGGGAGATAATGCTATGGCAATGAGGGCAGCGGACTGCTTTTGCACCGTAGTAGAGGGAGTTGTTTTTGGCACCAAGTGTTTTGCATCAGTTGCATCGATGCTTGGTCTGTGGCACATTTGCTTTTTTGCAGCGCGTGGGTGCAAGCGGGGGCAACATGGCAGCCTTATTACCGTATGATGTTTGTCTCCTGAGCTGCATGTGCAGCCGTATCAATTTCAGTAAGCCGTAGACGAGGTGGATTAATTTCTGCCGTCAACTGCAATGCTCCTCATGGCTGTTCGCCGCTGTAGTGAACTCTGGGATATTTGGTTATTCTGTATCCACATTGGTTTTCCGGAGATGAGCACTCTCGTTTACCAGTTTTGTGCATCTTCTTTGTCATCATGGATGTAGATGTCATTGGGTTTGCTGAGCCGTATCAGTTTTCGTGGCATTTGGAGGCAGCGCTATAATGCAAAATGATGCTGGGTCACCCACCCTAGGGCACGCTTTAGTACTTGGCGTATCTGCACATCGTGTTTGATAACTCTCCACTCGTCGAACATACACGAAAGTTTCGCTTTCACGCGCAGAGACAACTTTGTTTCAGCAGGTGCGTCACGGACGTCTGCGAATGTGATTATGTTTGCTGTTGCAAGGGCACAAGTACTAGCTAGGGAAAATGCCTATGGACTTCGACAGGCCAACCTCCCAGTTGTGCCTGGTAGAGGCGCACTATGGCACGTTGGTGCAAAACCCGTTGCTGTGTCAATGCCATGCATGTTTCTTGGGTTACGTGGCCCGTAACTGTGCAACTGCTTTTTTTTTGAATTTACTGAGGCATCGGCGTCTATGCACCGAATGGGTTACGCTAATAACGTGATGTAGGGGTATTTTTAACTCCTTAGACGATACTGGCCCATGTGCATGCCCAGAAGAAAGCAATAGCGGGACGAGAATTTGAGCTGCTGCATGGTGCCATGGAGCTGACAAAGCTTAGGACAAGCATGGGAATGGAAAACACGTTTTGTACACTTGAGTTTGTATCGACGCTGTTATTGCAGCACTCGATTCGTGCGACTGCGGAGTAAATGTATTGGATAGGGAGGCTGGATACATGCAAACCAATTTTATTTTCAGTAGCAGGTGTTTAGACGGAGCAAAGGCTAGCAGTTGTCACTGTGCAGTAGTTCAGACATGTGAATTAGTTACGTGAGTGTTGCCACGGACCTATACGTGAGGCCAATGCATGAACCGTTTGGACGAGGTGTCTTTGGTCGACTTCATTAGCAAGTTGGCGGTTGCGGATGTGTTTGCTTCATATACAGAGAGTATGCTGGATGGGATTTAGTGGATTCTGTCATTTTCTTCCAGAAGGCCGGGTATAGGTACGTTTTGTGGCAATTTTTGGGGGGTTATTCTATTGGTATAGTAGAGCGATACAGAGTGAGGAAGTTCTAGGTGGAGTTATTGTGCAGAGTGGCGCGTGCTACGTTCATCAAGTGTAGTGTATAGTGTTGAGCTCAGCTGCGCGATCTGTGATGACCCGCCTTGGGCTTGTAGCGTTTGGCGCCCCTGCTGATGGGCAGACAAGCCTTCAGGACGTTTCCAGCATTTGACTTCGTGCATATGATACTGTCCCCACCACGTCCTTTGTATTGTGATGATGTTAAAATTGTGAGGAGCAAAGCAGCATAGCACTTTGCTTATAGTAAACGTGGTTTGTCTGGCGGTGAGCTGTCCCAATTGTTACGCAGGATCTTTGACGGATAAGAGAGAAGTGTAGAGCTGTTTGCTGAAACTACAAAAGCACGAGAAACAGCTAAAAGGACCCGTCAGACGCTTGGCAAAAAGTATTGAGCACAGTTAGTACACGTGCAAAAAGCAGCACCTTGGTGCCGTTGCTCCGCTGGCGGGCGATTGCCTCGACGATGATCCAAAGTCAAACGTTGCCTGCGTACATGTTGAAGGCTGGAAGGGTGGCCTTCTCTTGCTTGGACTTCTGCTTAGGTGTATGAGGTGGATTACGTGAGGACAGAGGTCAGAGTGCGGATGCGTTGGGTCAACTGTACTTGTGAGTGCATGGTGGTAGAGGTCCAATCATCTTTAAAAATCTGAGTTGGCTTAACGTATCGACAGGCACGGGAAGGGCAAGCAATGACTGTTGGGTACAGGCTTGTTCCTGAAAGGCACAGCCCATGAACCTTCAGTTCATGGGTATCGCTCAACTTGCCAGATGCGCCCACGGCGGAAAACGTTTGGAATTAGGAGGCTTTTAACTGCACGTCGCATGGCTCTTCGATTTATGACGGGTGGCATAAAGCGCTTTTGCAAAGCAGCAAATATTGTCAGCTTGAGAAGGGGCGTACGCTGCCAACTCCGTGGGTTTTCGCAGATGGTAAGCGTTCCTCTGTGTCGCACACGTCGTGGGTTGACAGGCCCATGGGACGTTCATTAGTGCTCAGGCGTGTGTGTCGGATCATTGGGTCTTCTCTGTTCTCATAGTCGCTGGCACCACTACGTTCCCTGAGCTGTTACGACTTGCGTTGCGTTCAGAGACAATGCTCTAGGACAAAACTGCATCACCGACCAGAGGTTATTCGTTACGACGTGACATATCTGCATTTCGTTTGTCACAAATTTTCACCAGTTGAGCATGCCTACTTTGATGCGTTTACCTCAGGACGTGCGTCGCATGCATCTGCAGGTGTGATTATCTATGCTGGCACAAGAGCTGAAATCCTAGATGAAGAGATGAACGGAGGGCTCCGACGGTCTACTGTTGTAGTTGTGCTTCGTACAGGCAAGGCATGACGCAGTCGCGCAACGATGGTTGTTGTGTCATTGTTATACAGGTCTTCAGAGCTACGTGACCCATAACTGCGGACCTGCATTTTTTGAATGCATTAAAGCACCGACGCTCGTGCAACCAGTTGGGTAGGGCCACAGTGTGGCGTCGGGATGTTTTTCGTAACATGGATATTGCTCGTTTTCGTTATGTTAAGATGTAAACAAAACCAGGGCGAGGTTGGCGGTTTTTGCACCGTGGCACGAACCTGGAAAAGTATAGAGTGAGCCCGGGAATGTAAAATACGTTTTTACGACATACGTTGTCTTTATATTGCTATCGTCATGCCTTTTTCGTGTAGCAACGGAGCAAATGCAGTGTGCCGGAAGTTTTCGTGCATGTGAGTGCATTGAATGCGCACGCAAGGCTCTTCGAGTGCGTTGAAAACGTTTGGAGGGGAGAAGAGGCTAACAGGAACCAGTGTATAGTAGTTTACGTTAGCGGAGTAGGTGCCTTGTTCTCGCAATGGACCTGTATGTGCAACGAGTGTGTGAACAACTTCATGAATTTGTTTCTGCCGCACACAGAGAGTATGCTGGACTGGGCTTTATGGGCTGCATAGGCACATCCAGGCACGTTGCAGCGTAAGTTGAGGGCTCCCAGTAGCCGTTTTGGTATTTTGCAGGACTGTGAAGCAATTGGATGTATGCGTAAATGCTTTTTTGTATGTATCTATTGCAATCCGTCTTGCCAGATGTCTGGTTAAGCAGTGGATTTTGTTATAGTCAAAGCGCGTGTGCAGTGTGCCGCATGAGAAATCGACAACTGCAGTATTGGGGAACAATGATGACCAGCTCGTCAGGGATAGTGATTTTTAGGATTGTGGCTTCTGGTTTAACCGCTTATTGGCTGAAAAGCCCACGGGGAGTTGCTGACATTTGACTTTGCACGTAATGTGCTGCCTCGTGTTTTGCTCTTTGCATTGGGGTGGTGTTGCGATTACTGCATTAGAACGAGCCGATGGCATCAGACATGCGTGCGTTGGCATGGATCTGCCTCTGTTTCTTCTCAACGCGATGGGCCGATACTTGCAGCTGGTTGTTCCATTTGGCGGCTGACGGCAAAAGGGCATGGCACTCTTTGTTAAGTGCCACAAGTCAAACAATAGAGTTATTGCGTCTTGTGAGCATGGTCATACACTGCACTGAGCAAGCAGTGTGCCGATTCAGTTAAAACACATATTTATGTTCATTTTAGGCTGAAGTTTGGCGTTCTTGGTATGTATCGCAGGCGCACTAGAACTTGCATTTTAGGGGGCCAAGCATGTGCGAGGGTGATAATGAAGATGCATTATGCGCATAAGCCGGATTTACCGAGTGTAAACTGATGAGTCCTCTCTGGGGCCGCTCCTGTACTTCAGGGTCTGTGAAGGTATGCTGCGTGGGAGATAATGCTATGGCAATGAGGGCAGCGGACTGCTTTTGCACCGTAGTAGAGGGAGTTGTTTTTGGCACCAAGTGTTTTGCATCAGTTGCATCGATGCTTGGTCTGTGGCACATTTGCTTTTTTGCAGCGCGTGGGTGCAAGCGGGGGCAACATGGCAGCCTTATTACCGTATGATGTTTGTCTCCTGAGCTGCATGTGCAGCCGTATCAATTTCAGTAAGCCGTAGACGAGGTGGATTAATTTCTGCCGTCAACTGCAATGCTCCTCATGGCTGTTCGCCGCTGTAGTGAACTCTGGGATATTTGGTTATTCTGTATCCACATTGGTTTTCCGGAGATGAGCACTCTCGTTTACCAGTTTTGTGCATCTTCTTTGTCATCATGGATGTAGATGTCATTGGGTTTGCTGAGCCGTATCAGTTTTCGTGGCATTTGGAGGCAGCGCTATAATGCAAAATGATGCTGGGTCACCCACCCTAGGGCACGCTTTAGTACTTGGCGTATCTGCACATCGTGTTTGATAACTCTCCACTCGTCGAACATACACGAAAGTTTCGCTTTCACGCGCAGAGACAACTTTGTTTCAGCAGGTGCGTCACGGACGTCTGCGAATGTGATTATGTTTGCTGTTGCAAGGGCACAAGTACTAGCTAGGGAAAATGCCTATGGACTTCGACAGGCCAACCTCCCAGTTGTGCCTGGTAGAGGCGCACTATGGCACGTTGGTGCAAAACCCGTTGCTGTGTCAATGCCATGCATGTTTCTTGGGTTACGTGGCCCGTAACTGTGCAACTGCTTTTTTTTTGAATTTACTGAGGCATCGGCGTCTATGCACCGAATGGGTTACGCTAATAACGTGATGTAGGGGTATTTTTAACTCCTTAGACGATACTGGCCCATGTGCATGCCCAGAAGAAAGCAATAGCGGGACGAGAATTTGAGCTGCTGCATGGTGCCATGGAGCTGACAAAGCTTAGGACAAGCATGGGAATGGAAAACACGTTTTGTACACTTGAGTTTGTATCGACGCTGTTATTGCAGCACTCGATTCGTGCGACTGCGGAGTAAATGTATTGGATAGGGAGGCTGGATACATGCAAACCAATTTTATTTTCAGTAGCAGGTGTTTAGACGGAGCAAAGGCTAGCAGTTGTCACTGTGCAGTAGTTCAGACATGTGAATTAGTTACGTGAGTGTTGCCACGGACCTATACGTGAGGCCAATGCATGAACCGTTTGGACGAGGTGTCTTTGGTCGACTTCATTAGCAAGTTGGCGGTTGCGGATGTGTTTGCTTCATATACAGAGAGTATGCTGGATGGGATTTAGTGGATTCTGTCATTTTCTTCCAGAAGGCCGGGTATAGGTACGTTTTGTGGCAATTTTTGGGGGGTTATTCTATTGGTATAGTAGAGCGATACAGAGTGAGGAAGTTCTAGGTGGAGTTATTGTGCAGAGTGGCGCGTGCTACGTTCATCAAGTGTAGTGTATAGTGTTGAGCTCAGCTGCGCGATCTGTGATGACACGCCTTGGTCATGTAGCGTTTGGCGCCCCTGCTGATGGGCCAAGAAGCCTTCAGGAAGTTTCCAGCATTTGATTTCGTGCGTATGATGCTGTCCCCACCACGTCCTTTGCATTGTGATGATGTTAAAATTGTGAGGAGCAAAGCAGCATAGCACTTTGCTTATAGTAAACGTGGTTTGCCTGGCGGTGAGCTGTCCCAATTGTTACGCAGGATCTTTGACGGACAAGAGAGAAGTGTAGAGCTGTTTGCTGAAACTGCAAAAGCACGAGAAACGGCTAAAAGGACCCGTCAGACGTTTGGCAAAAAGTATTGAGCACGGTTAGTGCACGTGCAAGAGGCAGCACCTTGGTGCCGATGCTCCGCTGGCGGGCGATTGCCTCGACGATGATCCAAAGTCAAACGTTGCCTGCGTGCATGTTG
>CAJFCY010000488.1:0-13901 GCA_904066265.1 Eimeria zaria
CGCTAAGAGGGACGCCACAAAGGAAAAAGATGATACGACAAAGCGTCGAAAACACCGTGGGACCACTAGAGACAGCGCGCTAGCCCCTCGTAAGCCGGGTGATCATCGCAGATTCATCTTGGTTCCTTCAAAATAAGAAAATGTGAAACTGAGAGTGATACTCAGGTGCATGGAAGTTGTGATGCTCAGATTGAGTAGCCTGAAATCACGCAGTGGAGATATCGGAAACCCAGATTCGTTTTTGTATATTCCAAATAACAAATTGGTAATATAAGAGTTAGCATCAGCCGCCTGGCAACAGCTGTGGTGAACAGGGACAGTAGAAGAGCGAGGTGGATGCGATGTGCCCAAAATATACTCGTATGATTGGCACCGCACAGCTAACGATTCTTGTGGGCATAATTGTGTATCAGCAGAGGCAGAATTTGCTTCGCTTCATTGACAAGCACGTTTTATATAAGATTGGCGGGTCGTAGCGGTCTGCTGATGCTGGCTATGTCGAGTACAGGATTTGTTATTGGCAGTTAGACAGTGTCTGCGAAGGCACGTCAACATATCTACTGGCAATGAACTGGCGTAAACTCCAGTCATTATCTCTGATACCTTCCGCTGGCAGTATTGCGCGGACGAACCGCGGAGAGTATGACGCACAAAATTCTATTCCCACGCAAACACGCGGAAACCTTCGGGCGCTTCACAGAACGGGGATACACCATTACACAGGAGATTGCAGTGTGGCGAGACTATGCTCACACACAGACTAAAGTAACACTTTATTATGCCTAAAAAACAGAATAATACGTAACAGTAAAAAAACAACGAACACGGATGATAGCTCATCTGTAGCGATAAACCAATGGTATATGGGTTTCCAATGACAGCTTCTTCACCCTTTGTGTTGTATTGCTATGTCGAACAATAAGAAAGAACAGCAGTGAGGGAGACTGCGAACACACCACTGGGACACTTAGGCAACCTTGACGCCACCTCTACATTTTGGTAATATCTGTGCGCTAGGACTGCATAGTCGCTTGAGTGGTTCAGACGATTCTGATGTCCAATCCGTGACTGGGTTTCAACGTTGCAAGGCCACTACAACAAAGACAAGGGACGTGTTTGAAATCCCAGAGGCTTTTACACCGTTTTGGTTTGCTCGGGGAACTTCTGTTGTGCTGTCTGGGACAGTGTACATCCTTTCAGCTTCTGGAGAAGCATTCGTCTGCCGCCCACATCGTAAATAGATAACGTATTTTTGTTCGTTATCTACTGGTGCAACATTCTTCAGTCGTCCACTGTGGTACGATAAGTCCACATGGGAATTTGCCCACTATGTTTGTGGGGTAATTGGTCTCATGGCGGATTTGCATACACAATCCAGGAAAATGCCAGCAGCAAAGCAGCATGTGCAACACCTTGGCATCAGTGAAATTCCTAGCTAAAACGGTTCAGGAGGCATGTGCCCTAGATACAAAACCAGCGGGCGTTTCAAAGCGTGTTCTACGCGGTTGATCCTTGTTCTCCGTGGAAGCTGCTGAACGTCCGGTGCCGGTAAAAAGAATCCATCTCTCCATGAGATAATTTAGTTCGGTTGATATGAACCTAACTGTAGAATGTCGGTCTACCTCATTGAAAATCTAGACTGAGAACGACGGATCTCATGAAAAGTATTTGCTGAGAAATGTCGGTCGCTTCTTTTAATTGTATTGGAGGCTTAGTATATTTTCCACGGTTGCCTGCGTGCTACGACAGAATGAGGAAGCGGTGATCGCAACGTCCACTTTCTGGATGATGACACACAAATGCCGAAACACAGCCCGCAATGCTTTTCCTGTACATTCTCTCTACATTTCATTTGCACTTCCGAAGTGCACGGTACGTGCGTCGCAAGAACGTGACTTCTTTCCCGTTGCCTACTTACTGGGTGGCAGGATTGCATTACACTGTTTTCATTGACATACAAGATGAAAACTCAAAGGCACTGTAGACGCTACACCGTGATTCCCTCTGTGTCCAATGGTTAGCGACCGACTGCCTTTCCCGGTAAGCTAAAGAATAGGCTCACGCTGCATTAATACACGTTTGGATCATGGCTTGGCAGTCGAGAAAGAACCGGAGAAACAGCCACTGGTTAGCACGTCGGGTTGTTGGGCGTGACGCATGGAACCAACCCGCGTACCTATAAGTGGCGAGGCATCTCAGTCCATCTACGCCAAAACGTAGTTGCCAAGAAAAATTTTCAACGAGACATTGGCTTGTAAATTTGTAGGTTTTTTAGCCGTCATCGCCATTTCCTATCTGGACAGAGAGCGCTGTAAATTGTCTTTGTTGCGCTCTGGGACTGCTTGTGCCTCATTCTCGAGCAGCCGATGATTCCATGGCCGTTGTTTGCCAGCTGCAGCTGCTGCCAGTTATACTTGACCGGACACCAATCCCTGCGAGGATGAGAGCACGACCGGTTCCGTGTTGAGCAGAAATGCACATAGAATTGTACACTCGAGCTGCCCGTTGTGTTGTTTTCAGTTGTATATACCGCATGTATCAAAACCTGATGAACAAGCGACGGGTCGTTTCCACAACACGCCATAGGAAGTACTGCGAACAAAGTGTAGTTGAGTTAACTTTTTGCTTGCGAGCACCCGGGCACAAAGTAGGGTTTCCGCTCTCTTCGCCATATGGAATGCATGCCACACCCGCAGTGCAGCGTTCGATCGCGAAGCCGGGTTTCTTTTAATCCATGAGTTTTTGCACAAACAGCTGGCAGTGTCTCGCAGGAGAGGATTAAAGGTTTCCAGCAATAAAGCAGTATATACCGACAGCCACGACCTTTTTACAGTCCGTAGTGCTGATCTGAATGAGCTAAATAATTGTGCCCTCAACGAGTTAAGGGACTTTGGGGTATCTGTAAAGCAAAAGATGTATAGGCAAGCCGTGGGAAACCTAAATTAGTTGGTAGTTGGCACGATCCAGTGGGGAGTAAAGAAGGAAGTTCTTCTGGCAATTTCCTGTGGGCCAGGAGTCCTGCGTGCAATCGGGCTGCGGTACGATGGAAAAGCCTGTGGTTAAGTACCTTTTGGTGCTGCAGTACTGGAGAGAGGTCATGTTTCTCCACATCCTCTGTATTAAGCCAGCTGCATGTTTTCTTGAAACTGTTGCACGTTGAGCGCTCGGTGGTGTCGGATGTTCAGATATTTTGGATTTGGCTCCAGTTTTCTTGTTGGGCCCGCAACAATGCCGACTTGCAAGACAATTGCTTGGCTGGTGGCCAGTGGAAGAGAAGAAGTCCGTGTAGGCTGGCTGTCTCTAGTTTTCGCTGGAAGACTTTTCGTGGCCGATCGTCCCGTAGATTGTTGGTGTGAAATAAAGCATACATGAGTTGAAATAACCGGTGGATGGAGAAACAATCAATTTTCTGCTTGGCAGTGACAGCGTCATCTGTCCCGTGCCATTTACGGCTTCTTGATGCGGAGCTTACCAGTACAGGAAGGTTCTGGCGGCCTCGCAAATAGGAAACAATCCAGAAATGATGGGTTACAGCAGATCCCCTTATGTAGCCGGCTGGACACCCAAAGTGAGGTGTAGAGCCACCTGGAATTGCCGTTGTGTCAACATGACATAATGATTTGATGAAGAATTCGGTGCACACAGAGTGCTGTGTAGAGCTCCCTGGAATCGCCATGGTGCCACCGGGGAATAATGAATTGATGAAGAACCCGGTGATACTCTATACATCGAGGCAACCAACTGTTCCCGAGTCCAGCACTTGTCTGGCTTTAGCATGCTGATAGGCAGGCGTTGCATTTCCATGGGGTACAACATCCATGGTACTGAATGTATGCCGACCTCTGCTCCTGTGGAATGGAAGTAGGTTTTTCTTAGACCAGGCCCTCTGAAAGTGATCATTGAAACCAGAACTGTCTGAAGAAGGAGAACATGCTTAGGCCGCATTATAATAGCCCTGATTGTTGCCAATGCCACACTGTTGTTGGCTTCAGTCGCGGAAAAGTCCTCCGGATGACGGCTAGCAGCGCTACAGGCGGCGTAAACTCTGGAGTGAACGCGGTTGAGCGCTACTGTCGATTTGAAGGGTTGTATATCTACAGGTGGAGTGTGTAGGCAAGCCACAGAGCAGTTGATTGACTCACTGCGTTGTTCATGGCGGTTCTAAACCTGGATTTCCCTGTTTTCACTGTCCGCTTTTTTTTGGAAAGAATAACGTGGAGAATAAGTTATTCATTTATTGGATTTCTGCCTGTCCGCGCACAGTTGTGTCACGGGACACGTGACAAGTTAGGATGGAGCGTGCTGTACCGTCAGAGATTACATGTACTCTGTTGAGCTTTAGCCGTTGCAGGCGGTCGCGTCGGCTTCAAGCCCTCGCTTTTACTGAGACAGGACCCATCAGATGTTATAATGAATGCATGGAAAGCTCAAATACGGCTTCATTTCATGCAGGACATCGTGCATTCAGTATAACACAGTGACAGGTAGTCGTCTATGTACCAGTCTTATGTTGTAAGTGTACCAAGAGAAAGCTGACTTGCATGAGGGTTCCAATTGACGTCGATTGTGGAGGTAGTGTGGTTGCACTGAACGTCTACTATGTGATGCCAGTCCATGGATATCCCGCAATCAGCGGCGCCGCCGCAATAGGGGCAAGTGCAACAGTTGCTGCGCACATCTCGACGATTGCTCTGTTCGCTGGATTGGAGATATTTGACACGAATGCCAGGCAGGCTAGCCCACTGCGTACTGAAAAACATGATAAGCAATAGAGTGCGCGTCTAATAAGGAGAATCACCGTTCTACCCGGTAATCATAGCCCGCAGTTGTCCCTCGAGCAGTCTGGTTGTCGGCTGGCTGTAAGTTGCTTCTGCGTGGGGCATGCGATATACTGTGCCAGGAGTAGAAATTTTGTAATTAATGCCGGCTGGCTCCGCCACTAATTGAAGAGGGTATGTTCCGAAACAATATTAAGGTAGATGTAGGCAGGCGGTAAGCCCCGATTAACGGGCAGAAAGGAGAAACGTGAACTACGACATTTGTAGACGAGTTTTGCAACGGTCCAGCGAAAGCTGAGTTGTACAAACAAGGCTGTCACAGTATTGGTTGATGAAATCCAGGAATTGTTTTGGAGAACTGGGTGTACAAAGCACAGCAGTCTGATGCCATTGTAACAAGCGGTGAGTAGCAGGAGAATGGGCAGAAAACGGGCCGTGTTAGTCGACACTTATTGTTTACGCCACTATCTCTCAGGAATATGGCGTATCCAGCAAAATCCATGTTGACACTGAGAAGAGTCCGGTAGAAAACTCGGTTACTGGCGAAAAAAGTTACCAATCTTTTCTGGACAGTAGTTCTGATAGTCTGCAAGCTGACAGAGTTGAATACGATGACTGGCAGTATGGGGGGAAGCCTGCATAAGGTTTTATCATCGTTACGCTCTCTACAGGCAGGTTATGCACGGGCATTTGCAGCTTCTGACAATGATACCCAGTCGAAAACCCTGGAGGCGGAAAAAAGAGGGTCTTGTTTCTGTTTTTTCCATCTGCCGTTTTTTTGACGAATTTGGTTCTGTACGTAGTCTGTTCTGTTGTTGGCGAAAAGCTGTTCTAGTGTGTTCTGGCTTAGAGTACATGTGGTCGAAGATTTTGCTGACTGTGCCCGGCTGGTGATAACGGTAAGCCTGGTGTAGTGGTGAGTTACTGCTACGGGATATGTTGTTTTATCTTATCTGGATGAGTCACAAATTCTGCAGCCTCCCACAAGAGAGATGGCGTAACACTGTCGACTGGGAGCAGAACTCTGTGGGTCCTCGCAAAGTGTATTGCGGCGCAACAGTTTTTGTACCGCACACTGTATTGCTTCGTCGCACTCGATTGTTGATACGCCATTTAGACACCTGCTGCTTTTGGTCTACTGTAGATCATTTATATAAACCTCTTGCTAGATATTCGGTGTTACTGGATGCTAGTGGATTTCACGAATCGGCCTTTTTGATCTTGGCTTAACAGAAAAGTGGTTACTATTCCTGAAAGTTACTCCACGTTTGCCGGACGTGTATATGCTTCTCTCCGAATGAGATGGGCTGGTGAGCTTTTCGTTTCAGATCTATGTTGTGTACCGCTCTATAACAACGGAGACGACTAGAATAGTTGAATAATACTTTCTACGCGGAAGATTGTAGTGTAGCATGTTACTATTATTATGATTGCAGATGTCATCAGTGTCAAAGGCGGTAGCGGTGTCCTCCTTAACATGCAAATCCATTGGATGTTAGAAGAACACTGCAAATCACACAGCAGCCGTGGGCTTGTTGGCAACATAGAAGCAAGTGAGAGAAGGGCTATAACATCGCCAGCTACCGCAGACTGCGCAAAGGGACTAAAATATTCGTCGATTCCTTTACGGAAATGCAGTTACTGTCATCCTTCCCGGCGGAGTACTTGGTGAGAATGCTGTTTTCGAATTTGAGAACCGCTACAAAGTGTCGTGGAAGGTCATTCAGACGAACCATAGAATGTTGAGTTTCATTCCAGCACCGACAAATAATATGAAAATGAACATGGGGTTCTCCTTGGGAAATAGTCAAATCTTAGCAGCCTAAACAGAGGCCTTCCTGACAGCCATATTCGGTGTATTTTTATGGACATGCTCGAACGAAATGGTGTAAATTACGACGGAAATCCGGTTGCGGGGTTGACTCTAAACACTCGATATTGTCGTTTGGTGTGCTGCCAAATGTCCTCATTCTATTCAGTATACTTTGTCATTTTCCTCTCTTAGAGCCTTTTTTCTGTAATGAGTGGACTCCACTGCGCAGGGTGGCATCGATTTCCGTGGGTTTTCCTGCTTGCTAGTGCTCTCGTTCGGTGGCAAGAGAACACAAATTTTCCTATTTGGGTGTAGGCCGAAGGCGCAACGCTACCTTTAGCTAATTATGTCTCTCCTGCTTTTCCTATCATCTAGCATTGTTCTTGATTAAATCGTCAAATCTGGACTAAAAGTGCAAGCTTGTTTTTTAAAGAACACATTACAGGTGACAATGCGTTACATGCTCTGCCAGCAGTAACGGTTGAGATAAATTCAACCTTCCAAGAAGTCATCTCGCTGCAGAATGTTCAACTTTCTGTTACATCTCTTATGCCGGAGAGACGGTGACAGTAGTGTAGTCTGGTTGCAGAACAGAATGTTTTGATATATGTATATGCGTTCGTGCATTTCTGTATGTTTCCAACACAACAGAAAGCTCTCGCGATAAAAAAAAGCAGCGTTTTACAGATGCTCCAACTTGTGCTGCAGTTTCCTGTTTCACTACCATGCTGGTTGCTGATGAAATGCTTTTATTTTGGCTCTCAAATCACTCGACGTCATGTAACCAGACAGCGTGTTATGCGTGAGTTTTCCGTTTCTCATCTGAAATATTTCGATGGCTAATGTTTGTTTGTCAACGTGGTAATTAGCTCGGTTCTCAATGTTTTTTAATAACGAAATTCGGTGGAACACGACTTTCTAGTTATCAAGCGCTGTGCAGAAACGAAAGTGAGTAAGAGGGGAGGTTGGCAAACAACTCTAGGAACACGAATTGAAATGCTGAATGGCAATGTGGTTTCCAGGTGGAAAAGTTTAGCAGAACAAAAAATTTCTTCTAGTCCCTTATATCCATAATCCTTTCAATTTTGTGGCGAACATCTTTTTGGGATTCGACCTATAGAAGAAAACAGGACAGGTCAGTGCCTATCAGAATAGTTGTAGGCAAGCTGGAATCGGGAATCTCATACACAGGGTGGATAAGTTGGGAATGAGCTGCAAACATCGTGTTTCTATTAATCCTTTAACCACGAGCAGGATCTCCTCACAAAACTGTTTAATGGATAACAAAACTATACCGCTGAGAAGTCGACTTCTAGTAATGAACAACAAAGAACTCCCTTTCAGGATTCACCGAGAGTCTGGTATTGAGCGTGCAATTAAACGAAAATGCGCGAAACAATGCAAGGCGACTTGCGGAGACGGCATGTACCTACAGGAAAGTTTTTCGCGATTAGGCTATTGAGAAAAACCGACATCCATATGGGTGCTCAATGCCACAATGTGTTTACATAACTGCTTCAATGTAGCGCATTTTACTTTATGCATGAATTTGCAGGAGAATCTTTCATCTCACGTAAGCACAAGTAAACTTTTGAAGTAGAATGTTTTCACTTTTCTTTTGAGCAAGCGCACAAAATTGCACCCACAAGATCAACCACCACTAGGATGATGCTTTATGAAGCGT
This sequence comes from Eimeria zaria, assembly GCA_904066265.1. Lineage (NCBI taxonomy): Eukaryota > Apicomplexa > Conoidasida > Eucoccidiorida > Eimeriidae > Eimeria > Eimeria zaria. The sequence goes on from CAJFCY010000488.1 coordinate 8,276, forward strand.
TTTTCCTCATTGTCTGTTTCTTGCTCCGAAGATGTAGGAAAACCCGCGTAAGTATTGTGCACACTACATCAACTGCAACTTAATACATTTTGGGACAATGCACGGTCTATCATGAGTGGCAAGCTCATTGAACCATTGTTAACTGACGAGCTATCAAAAAGGGGTGAAAGTAAAATATTGCTTTTGTACATCCACGTCTCGCTGTCCTTGATGGTAGCTGCTAGTGGGAGAGAAGGCATCTCGCACGCTAACACCTAAACAGAATAAGTGGTTGCAGATGTCTTTTTAAATGTATCCCCAATAGTCTATTTTAATTAAAACTTTCTATTTCGCTATGCTTAGATTCTACTTAATGACAACCCTATGCTATAGGTGATCGCATACCCATTATACTTATGAGATAGTTCTGACACATCACGAAGTATATGAAATTTTGCTACTTGGCATACAAAACGAGGTATTGTTCAGTTCAAAGACGTGCGTGCAGCCATCCCAGCTGGTCCTAGGACTGGAGAAAAATACACTGACGGCCTTTTAAAGATGAACACTATACTGGAATCGGAGAAATCCTCTTGCGCGAGACACCATATTTAAGGGACTCAAATTCTGTTTGCTGTGATCCTGATAGGAAATGTATGTGTATGTACATGCAGGTGGCCCAACCGCCGCAAAGTGTGCCTACCACTCAGGTGCTCAAAAGCAGGCAGCCATTGTGAAGCGCTTAATGCTCAGAACTTTAGTTTCCTGCTCATGAACTCATATAGGGGTTTTACTTTTTTATGCACTTAATGCGCAAATACGGAGTATCCATATCCACAGCTAGGGAAAGCACGAGTGCATGCAATACAAAGTTACACATCAGCACTAGCACTAGCAACGGATTCGTTCCCACCTGAAGCAGCGTCGACCATATAATATGATTATGACGTTTGTAAACGTTTTGAAAATAACGGGGAAGAGCACCACATTTTTATTGTGTAGAACAAAAGGGACGAGCTGCCAGGTTGCTTAATAAAAAAGACAGTTCGCGACCAATGATAATGACAATGCTTGGATGGGACTCCGGTTGTCGGTAGAAGACAAAAGATGGAACCTTTTGACCAGGCAAACTGAGAAGCCCCGTGCGAGAGGAAAGCAAATGCTTATGAAGCCTGTCTACAGTTACGGAAGATTCTTTTCCCGTTTACACAGATTCATGATCTGTCAAAAAATATGTACGAAGGGTGTAGCGTTCGGTACAGCATTCTCAATACGTCTGGCACACTCGGATTGAAATGCAAAATCCCGTGTGCAGCAGAAATGCTTTTTTGCTACATCTATGAGCATGGAGACCGGCTTTACGAAGCCGGTCTCCATGCTCATAGAATAAACGGGAAAAGAATCTTCCGTAACTGTAGACAGGCTTCATAAGCATTTTCTTCCCTCTCCCACGGGGCTTCTCAGTTCGCCTGGTCAAAAGCTTCCATCTTTTGTCTTCTACGGACAACCGGAGTCCCAGCCAAGCATTGTCGAGTGTGCCAGACGTATTGAGAATGCTGTACCGAACGCTACACCCTTCGTACATATTTTTTGACAGATCGTGAATCCTTAGAACTGCTTGCCCGTTATCAGCATCATAGTATTTCAGGAGAACATATAGATGACACTCTTATTCGCTGGCATGCTGGGCATGGGTGCTTAGCTTTTTACGGTACAGTGGTGAGAAGCTACAAGCGCGAATATGACACATAGAGGGATTTAGCTCAAATAGTTCTGAATCACAGCACATTTGGCCTTTTTTGTTCTGGTTCTTTTTCAAATTGCTACGGCGGCAGTAGGTAGCCTTCTAGCACGTCATTACTCAAAATGCGACAGTGGTGGAGTGACGTTATTCACACCTCAATCCCTCAGCGAAAAACGTAGGTTGCCACTAGGCTGCAGAGACAAGTTCTATAGAAAAACCGTAAAGGCTAGCGTTCCTTCCTTACCAGCTGGTGGCAGTGCTTAACGAATATGAAGTAACCGCCTTCACTCACAGGCTCCTTGAATACAACAATTTAGATGACGGTGCTCAGCAGCATACATATATCCTACTAAAACAGCTTCGAGCGGAAACGATTCATTTTGAATATGCACAGCATTAGATTTTTGGGATTGCCCTGTACACAGTTTCCTTAAAATATCACACTTATCCAGATGATTCCGTTGCAGGTACATGAATCGAATTCCAGAAACCTGCTCACGAAGCATTAGTTTCGATTAGTGCTTCAGTACTTGCACCATACGTCCGTTTCTATGCGACAGCGCCTCGCAGTCTCCTGGCTTAGTGTTCCTACTAGCGCTCACGTGAGTTGCCTGCTGTTAAATGTTCAACTGCGCACGCTTTTATCCACCGGAATACAATGACTACAAATGTTTTACTATAATATTTGATGCAGACACTTGGCAGTAACACCAGCAGTCAAGCTGTCAAATTACCCATATGGAAGCAGACTGCAGCGTTTTCTTGACCTCATACATTTACTGTGATACACGCAGCTAGCTGAAGTCCTACACTGACGGTGCAGCCAGTCCCCCAGCTTCCCGATTGTTCCTCATGCACTGCCTTTTCAGCATCCATATGCTTCGACGACTTGTGTCCTTTTCACTGGATTCACCCTTATGCATTCTTTAATTTCATTGCTAGCGCAGACGCTTGCAGCCAGCGGAGCGGCTAATCAGCGAGAACGGGTCTCCATTCGGAAAATTCTCTGCTGATGAAAATGTGATACTGGTTATTTGCCTGGATCGTCCCTAAGCCCAACTACTGCAGTGGCTGGTGTTTTCACCAATCCCAGGCTGGCTGTCGACGATAACGAGTCTATTCGCCTCATTCCAAATATGGCGGCGACAGGAAAACGCGTGCGCTACTACGCGTGTACAGAAATACCCATGGCAAACCAAAACGGCTGGCACCTTCAGAGCGTTCGGCAATAAAGCCAGAGCAACGATGGCACCAAACGCTATTTGTTCAGTCTTTGCAGCTTGCCCCATTTACATTATTTGAATCGTATGTAACGCTCATCAGTACCACATAAGGGTAAAAGAAGAACGCCCAGAATAAGAAGTGCATAAAGCACAGCCTAGCTCGATCGGCAGTGTGGGGGAACCGCCATAAAGCATGAACGCCGATGGGTACACAGCCTACTAACGTAAGTATCTACTCGGGGGGGCCGCATACCAACAGATGCAGTATCCGGTGCTCTGCCAACCGTCTTATCTGCTCAACGCCGTTGCACTGCCTATCGTCTTTCGCAACACTTGCTCTGTTCAGCTGCGTTGACTGAGTTTGATTTTCACCGTCACCCAGGTGCATAATAGCCCTTGCCTTCGCTAATAATAGTCCCCCGCGTGCAGAAAAGCTAATGGAGCTCTATCTGTGCGTTCGTCAATACGACGTAGCATAATCGTGCCAACGGGCACGCGAAAATCAGGAGCAGACACATACTGAAGTCAGTCAGGGGCCACACTACGCTTGTGTATATCAACTGCATTCACCAGTAACATAGAGGCACTGTGCCCATTGTCTGCTTGCTACTTGAGGACTGCGTCTGGCACCTAGCGCCTTGCCGTTCAGTTAGACGGATGTTTCCTCCCGTGGGTTGCTCTATCAGTGGGCCTATCCGTTCAGAAGCATGCGCTTGTCATCTCTGTGTGCTGTCAACTTCGCTAACTGCCACCCAGGTACAGTTCGACGACCTCGCTCCTTAATTTTGATAGTACGATTACCGCTGGAACCACAATATATGCTGCTTCCTCTATCAGCAGCTACCCACCTTTTCAGCCCACCGAGCTTGCAGATGAATACTAGCGTACAGGATTTTTTCACAATGGGTTTAGGGTTGGTCGTCGTTGCCCGCCGCATAACATACAGGCTCTCGTACCTTCTTTCTTTGGGAAGACGTTCGAATGTTCGTTTTGAGCAGACTCAATGGATGTTTTAACAATGTGGGTCTCTACGGGGGAGTACCTTTACAACCTGATACCACATCTTGGAGGCCAGTTACCTCCCAGCTGTACTTAGCATGCGACGCAGGCCATCCACAAGGACGCGACAACAACTGCAATCTACTCATGTTCACCATAGGAGAAACTCGGCAGTCCATCAAACGGGATGGTTCAGCAAGCCACAGCACATCGAAATGGCCACTTAACATTATCTGGGAGCCTGGCGGACTTCTCTTTTTGCCTTCTGGGGCGTTTGATGGTCCAGGTAAATCCGTTCAACAACCCAAGAGCGTGACCTGTAGCCATATAGAATGGTTTCTTGTTTTCTTTGCAGATGGCACAGCATGGAACTTTACAACACAAATCAGTGCACTGACGTCTAAGACTGTAAAAGCGCGTAATTGCACTATTGGTCTAGTAATGACCATCAGGACGCGGCACGAAATCATTCGCCACAATATTTGTCGAAACAAACTGGACGTTCTTGCAATAATGAGAACGTGCACTTTAACTGGACAAATATTGTGGCGAGTGTTTTTGAACATGAAGCAGTGTAGAGATACACCAACAATACATGTGAAGGAACGCTGTGACAAAGTTTCCACGGAACGGATGGGTGTCTATCAAAAGTTTCCGTATACAACACCTCAGACTACGCCTTCAGCCGCCGTTCCTCCTGACAGTGCACACACACTTTCTGGGGTTCATGCGCACAAAAGCACAACGCCGACAGTACCATGCTACTGAAATGCTACTGAAGTGAACGCCCGCAGAGCACAAAGGCGCCGCGGGACAGTCGCCAGAGGAAAACCCACCGCGACGCAAAAGAAAAATGCCAGAACAAAAAACTAGCTGCTCATGGACATGAACAGCAGAACAGCTATTCAACTATGGGTTGTCAACAGTTAATAAACTATGAGGTCACCAGTCTCTTATGAATGCCAGCCCAAGCTACATGAATGGTCTAGACGGACAATCATACGATATATGTCTCATCCATCAGTAGTCAGCCCAGCTGGCTCTCACCCGTAGTAGCGTTTTCACGAGAAAATTTGTCGTTAGTGCGTACGATAATTGTATAGAAAACATAGGTAAGGTGTGCTTCAACTGTGCCTGTTGCCTGGTTGGATATGCATGTATCTGCTTCCAACTCTACACGTAGTACAAAAGTCCCCAACCCTACCTGATCGTCGCACCTTGCACAGTCAGTAAGTCCAGACGATGCCTTTCTAAAAATAGCATGAGAGGTCCCCACAGGCTACAGGAGCCTTGCAAGCGGTGGCGTGTGCAAGTGGCAAGATGTGGAGGGACCCTCTCAGTAGCAACGCCGATCCGCATCCACATTCGGTCGTTCAACTTGTACACACACGTAAAACGCTTGCCGAGGCCCTTTTCATTGCATGCAATTAAAAAGTGGAGAATTCTTAAGCATTCGTTTTGTGCCCCATCATCCAGCATCCCTCCACCTTGAAAGAAATACACGAACATTATATCCAGCAGGATGCTCCATCGCTCCTGAGTTGATCCTACATGCAACATAGTAGTGTCTAAGGCTTGCTGTCCATATAGACAGGCATGCAGACACACATGAGACACGCACACAGACACACAGACGCAGACACACGCACACACACACACACACACACACACAGATATATAT
>CAJFCY010000489.1:0-13891 GCA_904066265.1 Eimeria zaria
CGGTGCTTCTTCCCACCGATGCAACAACCATCACTCTCCTACGCATCAACCGTCCGTCAGTCTACCCGCCCTCCGCAAAGACACCAACTCACTGGCTCGCTCTGCAAACACCATCCTTCACAATAAATAACCAAATGTGCATACATTCAGCAGCAGCAATTGACAGCCACTCAAACCAGAGACCTCGATACTGCCTTCCTCCCTCAGCGCGCCTTGTAGCTCTTCAAATACGGAACCACTTTCTTCCTTCTGCCCACACCTCCCACAAACGAATCCACGCACACGCAACTCCCACACTTGGGCAAACCACCGCTACCAAACACAGCCTGCCCTCCACAGTGCTTCTTCCCACCGATGCAACAACCATCACTCTCCTACGCATTAACCGTCCGTCAGTCTACCCGCCCTCCGCAAAGACACCAACTCACTGGCTGGCTCTGCAAACACCATCCTTCACAATAAACAACCAAATGTGCATACATTCAGCAGCAGCAATTGACAGCCACTCAAACCAAAGACCTCGCTACTGCCTTCCTCCCTCAGCGCGCCTTGGAGCTCTTCAAATACGGAACCACTTTCTTCCTTCTGCCCACACCTCCCACAAACGAATCCACGCACACGCAACTCCCACACTTGGGCAAACCACCGCTACCAAACACATCCTCCCCTCCACGGTGCTTCTTCCCACCGATGCAACAACCATCACTCTCCTACGCATCAACCGTCCGTCAGTCTACCCGCCCTCCGCAAAGACACCAACTCACTGGCTGGCTCTGCAAACACCATCCTTCACCATAGACAACCGAATGTGCATACATTCAGCAGCAGCAATTGACAGCCACTCAAACCAAAGACCTCGATACTGCCTTCCTCCCTCAGCGCGCCTTGTAGCTCTTCAAATACGGTATCACTTTCTTCCTTCTGCCCGCACCTCCCACAAACGAATCCACGCACACGCAACTCCCACACTTGGGCAAACCACCGCTACCAAACACACCCTGCCCTACACGGTGCTTCTTCCCACCGATGCAACAACCATCACTCTCCTACGCATTAAGCGCCCGTCAGTCTACCCGCCCTCCGCAAAGACACCAACTCACTGGCTGGCTCTGCAAACACCATCCTTCACACTAAACAACCAAATGTACATACATTCAGCAGCAGCAATCGGCAGCGACGGAAAAAGCGCGCAAAGATCGGCCATTCAGCTTCCACCCTAGTAGCGGTGCTTCACCACAACGGCAGCGCACTTTATGCATGTGGAAAAATCACACAAAGTCAGTTTGTACGCAAGCGTGTTGAGGGCGCATGCCTTCAGTCTGGAAATCAACATAATCAACGCCAGGGTCCTGTGCGACAATTCATGAGTAACAGGAAGCACAAGCGGTGAATGCTGACTGCGTGCTGGTATGTAATGGTTCTTCGCGCAAATCAGCGGGGGAAAATAAACTTGGAGCAGGGAAAGGAATCTTAACGTCTGGCCCTAAGTAATCTGCAACTTGGGTGACATTCCGCACACTGGCAAAGGGGCCCATCAGAATACCCAATTTCCGCAGCAGCTAAGGAGGTTACGGAACAGGCATATACATGTGGTACACCACCTGCAAGTGCAAATCGGCTCTGTGACGAAGCCCATGCACTGGCTAACAACAAAATGGTTCGCTTGCATAGCTTCTCTGCAGCTAGCACAGCACGCAAGACTAGCCCTACCTGTTCCCGAGTCAAAATCTGTTTTTCACAGCCCTAGTGCAGGTGCATGATTTTCTGTCATTGACATGTAACATTAATGGTAGATGCTGAAGGCATGCAGGTGTGCGGAAGTACTGTACGCAAGAAGCCCGCCTCACTTAAACAAGTAAGCTGAGGCGCAAAAACTCAGCTACTGTCTTCTTCTACCTACGGATTGCCCTACACTCCACACACCTACACCTGCACTCCTAGTTATTGCTGAAATGCGGTGTTAAGCATGCATGCATGGCACATAGCTGGAGGGGGGTGCAAAGACGATGCTCCATTCCCGCATGTAGCTATGTAGTGTGGCGGCACAGACGCACTGGCTGCGACCGCAAGACCCATCTGCAGCAGCTTGGCAGTCGACCTAAAGATTCGCTGTAAACGCGCTCACACGTCAATCATACCAAGGCTCCCCGCACACGCACAACTGCAAGCACCCAGTTGTTTGCCACATGCGCGCATTCCATGGCACATCAAAAGCCAACCAGGTCAAAAACCCCAAATCAGCTAGTGTCCAAATATCACACAGTTCTGCCCATTGCTCTACACACGCTAAACCACACAACGCTTCAGCGCGGAATAGTTTCTCAGCTCAACTGGAACTCCAATATGACACACAACGCATTCATCCGACTGTTCTGACAGCGCTGACGCACTATCTGGAGGTGGAATCACCAAACAAATTGGTTCGCTGCCCCATCCCCGCATGTGGTAAAGCTGCATGCATTCGATGTGTATATTAAAGCCTCTGTCACGTCCCTCGTGCACGCGTTCGTCCCTCCAGGATCCCAAGGGGCAGGCAAACTGATTGCTAAGGGCCAACATGTATGCGGCCACGTTCACGATGCCGGCCAAAAAGGGTTGGATGCCCTGCATACCAAGAGCACGAAACGTAAAGTGCCTTCTTCATTCAATCCGCAGGCAGCACGATAATTCACATACCTGTGCCTGCCCACCACGGTTATTCACAACAGGCTACAGGCGCTACTGATGCAGCAGTAATCGCCCCATAAAATCGTGTTGTGCGAGGACGTCAACGCACTTGCTGATTGTGTTGACAGCCTGCTAGTCTACGTACAAATGCAGCAGACGCGATCTATTAAATACAGCTTCTGCAACACTCCTGAATGGGCACGGACGCTTCTCAGCATTGACATCGTACAGATGGAGAGAATTTGGGCAACCTTGTGACCTTGGTTCATGCACATGATCTGCGAGGAAAGCACGAACAACGAACTAGGGCACCACGTGGAGGAATTGTTTCGTTACGGTGCTCCTCACATTGCTCCACATGCACCGGCACGCCGCAGAAGGACAGCACAAGACGACAGTGGAAATGGGCTAATATCCAAACGCGGTAGTCCGTTTACACATGTATGTGCAGTCCCGAAGCGGCAATGGCGCACTGGCTGGAAGCGCAAATGCCAGTACCGGTCGGTAGTTTGCTTATCGATATGCGCATGCATCTGTGGCTGCAGAGTCCGCGTTCCCGTCAATGTCATCTTTATATCCCCGATGCATGTCTACAATATTCTACGATTCAAAGGCAGCATCACTAAGAACTACTGGCCTTCATGCAAATAGGCACAGGTGCGTCACGCCTCTAAGCACGCATCTTGCGCGAATGAACAAAAGCAACGAACAACACAGAAACTGAATTTCCGTTGCTGTGCTCCACCCGCAAATAGCACGAAGGCTTATTGAACGTGCGCCACATCAAGAAAGAAACCTAGCATTAACTGAGCACGCAGCTTAACGGACGCTCAAACATGATACACCGCTCGCATATGAAGCTGTTCTGCGGACAAAGCCACGTACTTTCTGGTTGACCATCAACATTCTTTCACGGGCTGTATTCCGTCTGCAAGGCCCTCGAAAACGATTCCAAAAACTTCTGGAAAATCGACGGGAAACTGCTCCTAGACAAGACTGTAGTGCCAGTGGAGTTGCCAATGCCTATACGAAACATACGTCCCCTTCCTGCCCACACACAGCCGACACTGCGAAGTGACCCAACGTCCCATCCCCGCTGCAACTCAGCTGCTACCCCTGGCTGGCACAAAATGAACAGGCACGAGCCACGTAACAAACCGCAATCGCAAATATAGTTCAACGAAGTTCGCCTATCACTGTACACATGCATTTGCACATTCCAACAGAATCTCACCTGTGCGATACACAACTTGAGGATACACATGTCCCAAACAATGCATGTCCACAGACAACTGACAGTAGCGGGCATAAAGGCGTACTCGTCACCACGGATGTCTCGCGCAAGCAAGCACGAAGCCTATAACGCTCCATACGACAAAGTTATCATTGCTAACCTCTAATGCGTTTCTTACTTGAACAGGTGTGGGTTCGTAACACATCGTCAGCGGCTGAGGCTGTGTTTTGCGCCAGACAATTCACGGTTCGCGCGCCCGATCCCATCTGTGGCGCCTTTTAATCGCATTTCGAAGGTTTACAAGATCAGGCAACAATTCATCTTGGACCGTTGCAGATACGTTAAGATGCAAAACCTGCCACAGCATTCTGCATGGTGCGAAGCTTGCAGCAACGCAGAAATGCACGTCCAACTCGCAAAGTCGCACGCCCTGCACTTGAGCTGCCCTACAAACTTGATGCACCATGCGCCTCTATAATTATGCGGGGATGCGACACTGGTGCACAGGCTGGAGACAAACACGCGGCACTCGACAAATGGATCTGACGCTGCAAAAGAACAAAGAGTTGCTGCATCTCTCGCACACAAATATACGTTAAACTGCTTCGCCCACACACCAACACAAAACACAAATCTTAATTTCACTGGGTCGTCAATGCATCCAAAGGACCATGCAAAAAGCGCGCAAAAGACCGGTAACTCAGGAGCTCTGCAATGATCCTGACGCACGGGTCCCTTGCTTCCCAATCAAAAGGCCCCACAAATTGAGACTGCCACTGCGCCAGTGCAGGTCTGCAACGCAGATCTGCATCGCTGGTCAACCAAAATTGAGCAACTGCCCTGGCTCCAACCGCAGCCTGCGTAAAATGCTCCCCATCAACATACCAGTCCCACCGTCCACCAAAGGCTACTTCTACTCGTTGCAAATACTCCTGCGCCGCAAGCATGTTGCGGCCCAATAAGCACGAAGACTCCCACTCCGCTGTGATAAGCGGTTCTCTACAGATCTGTACTTTAGCACAGGCCAATTCTCAAGCTAGCCTGACACTCACGCTGATGCAGCCTTCGGCTGTCTACCTATGTTTTGCGGCTGCATCAATGCAGTGATCGAAAACGGAGAATCCAATTTCAACAGCTACCTAGTGAAACTCCAGGCACCTCTAGTACACACGCAGCAAATACGTAGATCAAGTCGTGTCTTATGCATGGTGCACGAACGCATGTTTCGTTGTTGGTGAACTAGGTGAGTAGGCATTGAATACGGCATGGAGGTACGCAGCGCTTGTCAATGTGCTTATCCTGTGGGGTACGCCTTTAAATCCGAAAAAGACGGAAAACTGCAACACGGGCCCTGCTTGAACCCCCTACAAGTCCTTTGAAACTCCACACACTGCTAAACGGCGCCTGACGAACGGGGCACTTCGGCAACAAACAGTCATGAGAGTTGACTGGGAGCTAGATCAGCCATTCAGCTTCCACCCTGGTAGCGGTGCTTCACCACAACGGCAGCGCACTTTATGCATGTGGAAAAATCACACAAAGTCAGTTTGTACGCAAGCGTGTTGAGGGCGCATGCCTTCAGTCTGGAAATCAACATAATCAACGCCAGGGTCCTGTGCGACAATTCATGAGTAACAGGAAGCACAAGCGGTGAATGCTGACTGCGTGCTGGTATGTAATGGTTCTTCGCGCAAATCAGCCGCGGGGGAAAATAAACGTGGAGCAGGGCAAGGAATCTTAACGTCTGGCCCTAAGTAATCTGCAACTTGGGCGACATGCCGCACACTGGCAAAGGGGCCCATCAGAATACCCAATTTCCGCAGCAGCTAAGGAGGTTACGGAACAGGCATATACACGTGGTACACCACCTGCAAGTGCAAATCGGCTCTGTGACGAAGCCCATGCACTGGCTAACAACAAAATGGTTCGCTTGCATAGCTTCTCTGCAGCTAGCACAGCACGCAAGACTAGCCCTACCTGTTCCCGAGTCAAAATCTGTTTTTCACAGCCCTAGTGCAGGTGCATGATTTTCTGTCATTGACATGTAACATTAATGGTAGATGCTGAAGGCATGCAGGTGTGCGGAAGTACTGTACGCAAGAAGCCCGCCTCACTTAAACAAGTAAGCTGAGGCGCAAAAACTCAGCTACTGTCTTCTTCTACCTACGGATTGCCCTACACTCCACACACCTACACCTGCACTCCTAGTTATTGCTGAAATGCGGTGTTAAGCATGCATGCATGGCACATAGCTGGAGGGGGGTGCAAAGACGATGCTCCATTCCCGCATGTAGCTATGTAGTGTGGCGGCACAGACGCACTGGCTGCGACCGCAAGACCCATCTGCAGCAGCTTGGCAGTCGACCTAAAGATTCGCTGTAAACGCGCTCACACGTCAATCATACCAAGGCTCCCCGCACACGCACAACTGCAAGCACCCAGTTGTTTGCCACATGCGCGCATTCCATGGCACATCAAAAGCCAACCAGGTCAAAAACCCCAAATCAGCTAGTGTCCAAATATCACACAGTTCTGCCCATTGCTCTACACACGCTAAACCACACAACGCTTCAGCGCGGAATAGTTTCTCAGCTCAACTGGAACTCCAATATGACACACAACGCATTCATCCGACTGTTCTGACAGCGCTGACGCACTATCTGGAGGTGGAATCACCAAACAAATTGGTTCGCTGCCCCATCCCCGCATGTGGTAAAGCTGCATGCATTCGATGTGTATATTAAAGCCTCTGTCACGTCCCTCGTGCACGCGTTCGTCCCTCCAGGATCCCAAGGGGCAGGCAAACTGATTGCTAAGGGCCAACATGTATGCGGCCACGTTCACGATGCCGGCCAAAAAGGGTTGGATGCCCTGCATACCAAGAGCACGAAACGTAAAGTGCCTTCTTCATTCAATCCGCAGGCAGCACGATAATTCACATACCTGTGCCTGCCCACCACGGTTATTCACAACAGGCTACAGGCGCTACTGATGCAGCAGTAATCGCCCCATAAAATCGTGTTGTGCGAGGACGTCAACGCACTTGCTGATTGTGTTGACAGCCTGCTAGTCTACGTACAAATGCAGCAGACGCGATCTATTAAATACAGCTTCTGCAACACTCCTGAATGGGCACGGACGCTTCTCAGCATTGACATCGTACAGATGGAGAGAATTTGGGCAACCTTGTGACCTTGGTTCATGCACATGATCTGCGAGGAAAGCACGAACAACGAACTAGGGCACCACGTGGAGGAATTGTTTCGTTACGGTGCTCCTCACATTGCTCCACATGCACCGGCACGCCGCAGAAGGACAGCACAAGACGACAGTGGAAATGGGCTAATATCCAAACGCGGTAGTCCGTTTACACATGTATGTGCAGTCCCGAAGCGGCAATGGCGCACTGGCTGGAAGCGCAAATGCCAGTACCGGTCGGTAGTTTGCTTATCGATATGCGCATGCATCTGTGGCTGCAGAGTCCGCGTTCCCGTCAATGTCATCTTTATATCCCCGATGCATGTCTACAATATTCTACGATTCAAAGGCAGCATCACTAAGAACTACTGGCCTTCATGCAAATAGGCACAGGTGCGTCACGCCTCTAAGCACGCATCTTGCGCGAATGAACAAAAGCAACGAACAACACAGAAACTGAATTTCCGTTGCTGTGCTCCACCCGCAAATAGCACGAAGGCTTATTGAACGTGCGCCACATCAAGAAAGAAACCTATCATTAACTGAGCACGCAGCTTAACGGACACTCAAACATGATACACCGCTCGCATATGAAGCTGTTCTGCGGACAAAGCCACGTACTTTCTGGTTGACCATCAACATTCTTTCACGGGCTGTATTCCGTCTGCAAGGCCCTCGAAAACGATTCCAAAAACTTCTGGAAAATCGACGGGAAACTGCTCCTAGACAAGACTGTAGTGCCAGTGGAGTTGCCAATGCCTATACGAAACATGCGTCCCCTTCCTGCCCACACACGGCCGACACTGCGAAGTGACCCAACGTCCCATCCCCGCTGCAACTCAGCTGCTACCCTTGGCTGGCACAAAATGAGCAGGCACGAGCCACGTAACAAACCGCAATCGCAAATATAGTTCAACAAAGTTCGCCTATCACTGTACACATGCATGTGCGCATTCCAGCAGAATCTCACCTGTGCGACGCACGACTTGAGGACACACATATCCCAAGCAGCGCGCGTCCAGTCTACCGACACGCGTTAAGAGAAGACTATGGGACTGGGAAAACAATGGCAAATGAATTCGCAGGCGTAAATATGATGCAGAGGTGAAGCGCCCGCTTGCATGAATCGCCTGGAGAAACCTTCGTAGTTCGCAAGCAAAAGGAGAATATCAACAGACACGCGAGGTGGTCCTTTGTATCCAGAGCAGTGCGGTGCATATTTTGGTCGCTTGCTGTTGTTGGAAACGCAAGTGAACTGCCAATGTCCATATGCGTAGCAACCGCGTTAAAGGCAGCTACGCCCCAACGGTAATTAAATTGCCGCCTACTCAAAAGTAACTGAAACTGAAACGCCTGCCCTTTTTCATCCACAACTAATGCATGATACTTTCCAAGCTGCAATCCCCTTGTGGCTCCTACCAGTGGAGCAGTCCTGCCAACGTTAGCAGAAGAACTGCGCGCAACGATGTTTAGCCAGAGGCTGTACCGCTGCACCAACAAGGATAATCTAGGCACGATTGCTAGGCCAGCGCAATGATAAGCGTATCGAATGCGGGGCAGATAGCATCCCAACTCCTCAGCGCACGGTTTTCCAGCAGCGGCACCTCTTCAGTGTAAACACATTCATATAATCTGGCTTGAGTGGCATGCAAACTCAGGTGCGTTGTCTGGAAGGAGTTTGTTGTTCAGCGGTGAAAATGGCCCACTTTCTGCAAGCACAATGTTCGCCCTCTACAACTCGTGAATAACGGGAGAGTGCATTAAAGGCCCAAAGGTAATGCACTCAGTAGGTCATATGGCACGTGGCTGGTGAACACATAATGCTGCGCGTCTGCCAGGGGGCACGCCTCGCCAACGCCAACAGGAGACGGATGAGTTGCACGGCTTCGCAGGTGGAACGCTTCCACAGCAGACCCAACTAGCTAGTTAGCTACCAAGCTAGCCAGCCACAGTAGGACACGTACTGTCGCTATTTGAAAGGCATATAGTGGGTTCCAGTGCACCACAGCATACGCTACTCACGCGCACTTTGGGAATCCAGAGGAAGCCATTCACCGGTGAAGCAGCAGGTGCCAATGCCCCAAGTTCCGGAGCAGCACTCTGGGGGGTAGAGCAACTCCTTACGTTGGTGGCACATACGCGTGGCTTGTTACTTGTAGTTACGGGTGTTGTGGGACAAAATGCGCCGAAAAGAAGTGTTGACATCCAAAAACAGTGCTCACAGGCTGGTGAACAGCACGAATTTGGCGCCTCGTAGCATGACGTGCAGGCCTACAGCTGGCTGGATGTATAGCTGCCAGATATCATAGCTCGCAAGTATCTGTGCACGTGCTATGAAAACGCATGCTTCCCATGTGTGGGTCATAACCCATGTCACCTATCCTGATCACACATACAACGTTCCACGATTGGAAGGTGAGTAAAATGGGGGCTGTTGGCGACCTGCGAATGTTCACTACTGTCCTCCGCGTGTGTCGTGCATGGCGCACTGGAGCCAAACATGAAACGGACAGTGAAGCGTTTTCCTCGTTCCATTTAGGAGCCCCGCGGTGTTCCCCATGCTGCATGTTGGCTGCCTCTACGCTTCGATAAGCGTGCAGCCAAAATGGCACTCAAACGCTGTCCACCGTTCGCTGGTATATGCTGCATCTACGCCGGAGTACTTTCCACATGCGCCAGGACCCTGTTTGACTGTCGATATTCCGTTAGCGCCGATCTAGAGAACGTTCTGAGTCGGTGGGCAGATAGAAAACACCCGAAAAATCATCCGCTGTCTCACTGACCGGCTGCTGCTTTCAGTTTGAAGTGATGGCAGAGCTTGAATGCTACAGAGAGCTGGCTGGTCACCAGGACCAGAGCGCTGAAAGCCAGAATCGACCTCGCCCCAACCCGTACACCGACGTGTTAGCGGTCCCATTTTCTGTTCTAAACAAGCAAGACCAACTAAGTTGTCGACTCAGTGACAAGTGGGTCACTTGAAGCCGTCAAAGCGCACTTGCTGTGCACGGTGCTACTTCACAACCGTCCACAGAACCTAGGTTGTGCCATTGCTGTTATGGTGCCCTGGAACTACTTCGGTGACTGCGGGCGTTGTCTGCTCCTCCTAGAGCGCTTGTCACATAAGCCAAACTTTAACACAGCACTGTATACCCGAATCCAATGTTATTTGTTGGATTTTCCACACAATGACAAAGGTTGGTGTGAGACATGGTCATCATTACAATGTTCGCCGCTCCTCGATTTTCACTCCTCGATTTTCACGAAACCTTACGCACCCTGAGATGAGTCCTATCCTGCCCTACCCCTACCCATCTCAAGTAAATACTCTGCTTTTTCTGATTCACGCAGGCGGACAAGCAGATCGTGGTACTGTCGTATGCCATAAAGGAGCATGCATTTGCGTGGGTGATGAGAGGCGATCCAAGATTACAGCCCCCTCTTTGAAGAGAAATAGACGCAACGCACGCATATGGGCTTCGTGAAAGAAGCCATTGCTTGAACCTTCTTTAACGCCAGGATACATGCGTCACCGGGTTCAATGAATATCTACGCGCAATACGGACGTGGTAGTCCCTGTATTGGGTAGAAATCCCACTTGGAGTAAGTCGATATTCACAAAATGTTAGACCCACTGTACACGTATCGATAGCTCCCTGCGAAAGGCCTGCTGCGGACACAAAACTGGATTCAGCATATTGCCGATGCACGCAAGCTCCTGCACCGCTGTATTCAGACTCCGCCTGATGGGTGGTGAGTGCAAACGCTTCTCCTTCCACATCCAGTCATAGTAGCAGTTCTCCATCAATCCATTATCTACAGGATATCTACGCATATGATGCAACTCTCCGTCCATTTAGTGCTTCCAAGCACATCCCTCACTATCGAATCCCGCCCCTGTATCAATGCAAGCCTCTTTTCCCTGTTTCAGCCAGGCTCCCATGGCTCACACGCACGGCAAGAGATACTTTTATCCCCTCAAGTGGAAGTTATGTTCTGTATAACATCAGCAGAAACCTCTTATCTCCAAAACTGACGGCGCCTGAAAAGAATGGTAGTCTACAAGAACTCACATCGCACGGGTTGCCGTCTTCATCTGCAAGTCGTCGCGCCCCTGACGAGGTGATTAGATTTATCCTCGCATGCTTGATCGTGTTGAAACATTGTAGAATGATGAACACGATAGTAACTGCCGCAACCAATAACGGGCCACATGCTAGAATCGCCGATACACGATGACCTCGAGTTGGGTGTGCAACGACTCCCGGCCGCAACGAAGTTTCATGGTCCTGCGCTCCGGAGGCTGTGGGGTCGAGATACAATGAAACTTCTCGAGTTTCAGCCAAACTCACAGCTGCCAGCGCTGCGAGCCCTGTCCAGCAAGAGACAGGGAACTTCATTGCACCCATTGTGGGAGGATGCATCTGAGTGTGCAGTTCCTTTGTAAAAAACAATCAAAGCTCATGTGAAAATGAGTTTAGAAGATGATTTTCCGGCTATTGGAAGCCACCTTAGACGTGGTGGGCAATGGTTAACGATACCGCTGCTTCCCTCTCCAAGTACCTGCGTGCCCCGCCTTGCCTGAGCCAAACTATACAGTTCAGTGTATTAGTTTCTAGTTTAGCATAACTCGGGCAGCAAAAATGTTTGTATTTGCCCTTTTAATTGTGTGTTTAGGATTCAACGCGCAGGTTTGGGCATGCACTCCCTCTGGTCGCGCACAGTCGGGCTGCACCTGACAGGCAATGAGGCTCCTTGTCGAGCGAGGCTCTTCTAGATAAGGCTCGATATAGAAGAGCAGACTCTTCCGCTCTCGTTGATATACTCCAGAAGCCAAATATGTTTTACCCTATTGCTACATCGCTTCCAATGGAGCCTTTCGTACGGTATTGTGTTATCAACTTTGTGGCTTCGCTACGCGTTGCATGGAAACAAGAGTACCTCGCCCGATTCATTGCATTTCTCTAGGTAACAGGTTTAGTTGAGGCCATTCCCCTTTCTCCAGGCCGTACTGAGTGATTGAAGCGTCCACTTGTCCGTAAAACACCATACTTCACAGCCGTTTCTGTGTTGGCTGGCACTAAAACTGGCTTGCCGGAAGTTGGCATGTGCACCCCCACTGGGGTGCACGCTGGCCATGAAAGGAGAATTGTCTGCAACTGTAATGCGTGCAGCAAGTGGGGCGTGGGCGTGTTTGTATGTGGGGCCGCCTTCCAGCATGTACCATGCGTCACATGCAGCATGCTGTAGCACGCCCTACGTACAGTTGAGGAGTGTACTCCGACTGGTGCGCAGACTAACTACTAACTGAGAAGGAAGTGTTCAACAATTGCCTATTGAGTTAGTAGTTAGTCAGCGCACCAGTCGGTGTACACGTCTCAATTGCACGTAGGGCACGTCTCAATTGCACGTAGGGTATGCTACATCTGCCCCCCCTCGCCTGCAGAGGTCACACGCCCTCGTCTGCACTGACAAGGGACGAATAGAAAATTAAGAAAGGGGGAAAAGGGTGGGAATGGAGTGGAGCTCCTAGGAGCGCTCTACGTGAACAACAGTGTAGCATGCCGTACGCCCAGTTGAGACGCGCCCTACGTGCAGTTGAGACATGCACAACGACTGGTGAGCAGATTGCCTACTAACGGCGAAGGAAGTGTTCAACAATTGCTTATTGAGTTAGTACATGCAGCAGGCTTGGAAGTGCCTACTAGAGATGGGGCTGCCGTGCAGCACAAGTTGCAGCGAGGTGCGCTGCAACATATGCGGGGCTGCCCCAACTCCCCGTGCTTAGGCAGCCGAGCGGAAGCGCTGTAGTTGCCTAAGCTCTGGGGAGGGAGATCAGCTGCTTTTTACGAACTCTTTTCTTATAAGGATTTGGCTTTCGCAGCTCACGGTAGTACTTTGATAAGATCAAGGACTCCCGTTACATTATTAATGAAAAACTGCGCTACTTCCTCAGCGGTAACCGAGCTTGAACAGGGAATGAAGTGGGCATACTTGCTGAGTCTGTCCACAACCACGTAGATACTATCGCAGCCTCTTGCTGAAGGTAAGCCTACTATGAAATCCATTGATATATCCGCCCAGATCCGTTCAGGGATCGGAAGACTCTGAAGGTGGCCGGGTTTGAGGGTGTTCCGCGGCTTATGCTGCTGACATTCCGGGCAAGTGAGGACGTATTCCTCCACTGAGGGGCGCATCCTAGGCCACCAAAAGGCCCTTGCCACTCGTTCTACTGTCGTATTTACTCCACCATGGCCCGCTAAAGCATGATCGTGCATTTTTCTCAAAACTTCTGTGCGAAGCGATGCAGGAATGTATAACCGACGGAGTCCACGCTTCGTCTGGTACCACAAGAGATTGTCATCCGTGCTGTAGTGCTTCACCTGTCGTCCTTTGTTGAGTTTGGCGAGAACTGCGGCTGCATGGGAATCTAATGAGTAAGAAGAACGCAATTTAGAGAGAAAACGAGAGTCTTCGCATATAAGGGTGGTTGCAGAACACAGTGTCTGACCTGAAGGACGACGTGAGAGGGCGTCGGCGACCACATTGGTGATACCCTTGATATACTTGACAGTGAAATCGTACTGCGCCAGCCGGCAAAGCCACCTGACAACTCTTTCATTATCATAGTCCTGAAAACTCTTCGTCAGATGCGTTGGAGACTGATGGTCGGTTTGAATGGTAAAATGCCTACCGTATAAGTGATGCCGACACTTTTTTACCCCCTACCAGACCGCATAGAGTTCCTTTTCACGAACCGGATACGCCTGCTCCCTTCCCGTGAAGCGATGTAAG
>CAJFCY010000490.1:0-13883 GCA_904066265.1 Eimeria zaria
TGTTGAAGAAGTGCTGAGGGGAGTGCTGAGGGGAGTACTGAGGGGGTGGGCGCCTGCATTCGGAGCAATAACTGCGAGCCATTCTGAGGGCATGCATTTTCCCCCACCAATGGTTCTACTTACGTCCCGTTATGCGAGTAGGGCAACAACAGGTAAAACTGTGAGTTCGGATACGTGCATGCTTGTTGACGGAAGCGCGCACATTTCGGAGTAGAGAGGAATCATTTCGTTATGCCAGCGCACGTCGTGGTATTCTTAAAAGTGGCATGTTTCGGTGCTTCGATTTCCATTTTCAAGACCGTCCATGCCACTAGCTGCTGTTGCATGGACTAAATAAAGCACTATTTGCGCAGCGCACCTCGCAGCAATCTTGATGAAAGTGAGAACCTGTTAAGTGGACTACGACTCTTTTACGTTACCCAGTGGCTGCGCGTGTAAATACCAACCGTACTGGCGCTTGCATTCAAGAGTGCGGAAGCCATCGGTCATTGCGCAGCCACTGGGTAAAGTAAAAGCGAGCCAGAGTCGTAGTCCACTTAATGGTCAATAGGGGTGTCGGGGTGATCCGATTCGGAGGGCTGCAGTACATGGGCATGCCTAGGCGAGCTAGCATGCAACGGCTAGTACATCCCCGTGCACAATTTTGCGGGAGGAATTAAACAGTTTGGTTATCGAACAAATGCATTTAGCGCGTGAGTCAGGGGCACTCGTTCAAGATTCTCTCGCTGAAAGCTTTGTCACGCCTACAAGTAATATCCTGAGCCACATGGTAGACGATCTACTGCACGTGAACTCCCAGTTTCATCCTTTTGACGTATTTCGGCTGCTGTCTGGCTTTTAACAAAGATTTTCTGTCTTTAGACATCTAGCGTAGCCAGACGATCCGTGAGACTGCTGACGACCAGTGTGGGAAGGTAGTCAATTTTATGCAGCACCCCGTCACTAGCGACAGCGTCTAGGGATACATGCAGCCTATGTCAAAGCCCAGCGCTATCCATGCACCTTCCTGGGCAAATGCAACCTGAGAGCCCTTTCTGTTGCAGTCACTTGCTGGTCGGCCTAGCCAGTATGCACACATTTGGGAATGGCAGCTACGCACGTGCTTGGCGGGCTGTAGAATGCACTGTGAGAAGTGACTCTGGTGCACGCTGACGCTATGCATCTGATCCGAGCCGTCGTTCTACGTGCTTCTTGCCTTGCTTCCGGTGTCAAAGCAGGTAAAGGTGCTCGTTTGGATGCATACGTACCTGTAGAAGGAACCGTGTAGAGGCAGGAGAACCAAGAAATCGCTCCTTTTTGGTAGTGCGCTCGCTCGTTATTGTTAGAGTGTGACGGCCATCCTAGTTGCCATTGCCGGACTCAGGTCTGGAACTACAAGCTGCTGTAAGAATTGGGCAGGGCAGTAAGCCTTTAACGCTTTCTAAGGAAGAAGCGGCCCAAGTAAATTTTCCAAGATTGTGGCCGGTGGTGCGAGGCGTGGTTGCCGTTGTGCTCCTGAAGAGTGCTGTAGGCGGAGCGCTTAAGCGACCGTACAGCCCGAAATTGGAGGCGGGTGTTTGTTTTGATGCGACGTGTTGGAAAATAGTTGGCATCGAATGAGTGCAAACAGTGTGCTTGTGATAAACGTTCTGGTTCGCGCCCTACACTGTATGTTTCGGCAGCGCCTATAAGCGATAGCCTGAGCTGTGTAGCTAAACCTCCAAAGCTCTGCGCGTGCACGCTATTTCAAACATTTTGGAAATATTTCGCTTCTCGTCGGCATTCCATCAAAGGGTAACTCTAAATTGACCGCGTAGGTGCGTCTACCTATCTTTGGCAAGCAGCTTGAGGGCATCATGCATCGCATGAGCGTTCTGACGCAGAGCTCGTTGGAGTGCGCGCTGCTCGACTAATCTGGTATGCAATCTGTGTGCGCATTTATAGATGTACATTGGGTCTATGCCATGGCTTGCTGCAACCAAGCGCTGGTCTACCCAGGACGTATGCACGTCTTTGCGAAATTGCTTAGAGAATCGCACGAAACACCGTGAGCAGCAGCTGTAGGGAGGACATGTATCCAGTCAGAGCTGCCGTTCAAGATGCATTGTACCTTGCCTTCTGTTTGAAAGCAAAAGAAACTGTGCATTAACCTGCGGATTTGTTGGTAGAAAGAAGAGGGCACCAACGAAAGGAGCGGAGGATCACTTGTGTCTTGCAGCGCGATCTCTTGTATTCTTTAGGACGAGACTTCATGGAGCGTCGATCTGCACTTGTGGTGTAGGGGTGTCATTACAGCCTATACCACAGATTTGGTAAGGCAGTAGCTTGTTAGCGTGATATACTGCACGAAAGTCGGAAGTGGGTTTTCCAAGACCCGAGACAACATATAGTTTGAACAAGAAATGTTCGGCGTGCAAGGATCATTTCAAATGCTTGACTCTCGATCATATGCACTTGATGAGCACATCAATTTTGCCCGGCCGGCCAGCGCTTCAGAGCACCTGCAGGTGTTATTCATGGCAGTGCGGGAAACCGGCCTGGCTTATGCCCATGCATGGAATTTTTCCTGCACATTGAAAGTATTTTGCATCTCTTTGTCGCTTCAACAAAGAGTAGCCGTAAGTGGTCATCTATCCGAGATGGCTGATTCCTGCCGAGCGTGGGAAAATCATCCTTTTCCGCGTGTTGCTACGTTTCAACCTTTCTGATGGCAGGCTTGGATGGCTTGGATGTCTGTGAGCATGCATACAGACTTATAGACGCGAAAGGAGAAAGATGGCGGAAGTTGATCTGCTTCTAGTGAGCAATTATCTGGTGTGCACACGGAGTAAAGTGTTCAGGCACTGCAATTTGCGCTTGCAAAACAGACGCCGGCACGACAAGCGATTTCGGAAATGTGGGGATGCAGTATAGATGCAGCGGAATTTACTGTACGAGATAATTGTGACTACCCTCTGATCCGTGCCATAAGTAGTAGTGTCGATTGCCAGCCCGTGTATGTAGGATGGTAATTATTCTGTGCACAGCGAGAGTAGCGACACGCTAGCCACTATCGACGGCGCGACGAACGCGGGTCGCGTTAAGCACTACTGGCGAGAGGAGAAAAAGGAGACGGAGCCCGTATCTCATTGTGTGGCTGTTGCGCAACACAAAATGAACCAGAACTGGTAGCGTAGGCAGGTGTATTTGGTTTGGTGCGAGTCGTTACGCATTTTTATGCTTGGACTACGGGCAATGTATGAGTGTGTCATGGATACATCACCATGACCGAGTTCAGCATTTTACGGCAAAGTGTTATTAGCATTCGAACATAGCAGGCAGAACCGAAAGCGACCCAAAACGTACGTTCGAAACAATTGTGATCATCGTTGTTTTTCCAGGTAGAAGCGATTATACAGGGAAGAGAAGTAGTATCAGGGCCAGCTGCACCGTCCTGCAATTATTATAAAGCTTGGGCTTGATTCGCTTGCCTTGGTTCAAGTAAGCTCCGTCAGTCGAGACGGGCACACACAGTATTTGGCGAAGTGTTACAGGTCTTGGATGCGTGTTTAACATGGGGTGTGAGGTTCTTGCGGACGTGTCTATGGCTTTGTAATGATGACGGCCTTTCTGGCCTTACGATCGCGCCTCGCTTCGTCCAGCAAGTATGCCCTAGGAGGCAGATGGCTTGTTTGACGCGGTTATGGGTCATGCTACGCTTCTAGCTGTTTGCTAAACAGTCATGGATGCGTATGCCCATGCCTGCAGTTACGTATAGTTGCAGTGTGAGGAGGAGCAAGTTCGTTTTGCTTTGACATACTCTCCTTTGGTATCTACGGAGGCGGTTCAACTTGGCACTGCGATGGGCGTGTGCAAGACCGAACCTAATTCTGCATTCCCTTTGAGTGAATTGGTGAGGTAGTATACGCACAGGGCTGCGCATCGTAGCAGGCAGCAGTGCGTATGCGGTTATTTGCACCCAAAGGTGAAGTAGTGATGCCCCTTTAGGTTGTGCATGAACGCAGTTATTTTCGGTGGGCGGAAATAACGAATAATGAAGTACGGATGACGGCGCGACAAAGAGGATTTTTGTGCATCCGTGAGGATCTGTGTGGTGCTTGCAAAAAAGAAGTCAGAAGTCACTGCGCAAGCGGGTGTTCCCGGCCTGGAGACATCGCGCACGCTGGAGTGTATTCGCAGTAGGTGGTACTTGTCTGTGCCATAGGTGTGCTTTCGAACTTGTGATCGCGCTACATGGTGCTTTTGACACTTTTCCATTGTCGTCGGAGACGAGTGTGCCACAGGTCCTCTTGGTTGACGCTCTAGTTGTTTAGGGCCCCACGTTCATTTGTCTTGCAAGAAACAGGTACTCCACAAGGACGCCCCAAGCAGTTGCTTGCGTCATGGTGGTGCAGGCATTGCGTTTGGGCTTCGCTCGCCCTTTGCTTGTTGAAATCAGCTCCATCTGTCGAAGAGTGTATAGCTGGTATTTGGCGAGCAGCTAGCCGGCCTGCACACCGACGTATCGTGGAGTTATGCGGTTGATGCAAAGGGCTTTACGGACGCCATGTAGCGAATTGATTACTGGCTTTACGATTGCGCGCTGTTTTGCATAGGGCGTACGCTCCTGAATGCAAATCTTCCGGTTTCTGCACGGTACTATGCATTTCCGGCTGTCTGGTAGGAGACATGAGTGGGTTTGCGCAGGCGATACATGTATAACTGCTGTGTGAGACGGAGTGGGATGCAACAATGCGGTCACGTGACTGCAGCTAGGTTTTGTATGATTCCAGTTTGTTTGTGGGAAAGGCGTGAATGACGGAGGGCAAGCAGAGGCCAACGGGGAGACGAATAGGCTTTGTGTGCATCTATGTGGTGTGCTGGTGTGCGTTACGTTGTTGGTGCTACATAACCGTCGGATGCGAGCATGATACATCAGAACGCAGTGAGCCGTAGTTACCTGGCTAAGATCTAGTGAGCTTGCGTGCATAAGCAATCTGAGTGTACGCAGTTGTATGGCTGCGTCCACAGGCAAGGTGCGGGGCATATTTCCTGGCCTTACAATCCCGTGCTATTGTGCCTAGGAAGTAAGCTCTTGAAAATACATCATCTACTCGGCGCGGTCGTGGATATTGTAGGCAAGGATATGTATGCGATTGCAACCAGACGCCCGTTGCTGGGATCTCAAAAGACGTGGAGACTTTTGCTTGCTTTTGTCCTCCTTGAGTTTGATATCTACTCGTGAAGGTTTCCTTGCTGTTGCTTTGCGCTATTGCGAGCAGTGTCCTGACACTTCAAACGCCAGTGATTGGTATGGCAGTGCAATGCGTGGTGGGTACCGGCAACAACTTTGTAAGGTTAATGCCAAGCATTTAGAAAAGTTGGCGGCCGGACAGGTTCCGTATGAAATTGCTCGCTCTGCGATAGCTTTCACCGGTCGCCATCGGGCCTAGCAATAACCATGTAAATACTGATGGGGCGTACACGACAGAACGCAAATATCATCTCTCGTTATGTTGCGGTTGGTTAGCACAAACAAAATCGGGGCTTGTAGTGTAGCAGGATCTTTGTGACCTGGTGAGTATGCTGTCGGCGTGGATGCCAATGAATTTATTTGTCAATCATTTCCGAGTCCGGCATTTCACGGTACAGTGCCCACAACGGCACTGTAACATAGTATGCAGAGGCCAACGTGACGCCTGCCCTCAGTCTGAACACTCGTGGTACTTCTTGAACTCCCCAAGCATTTTAGATTGCGGCCAACCTTCCAACAAGAAGCGATTCGACAAGGGAAACCCATGCAGCCTAATGCATTGTCCTGCATTTGACATAGGACTTGGGCATGCTTTGCTTGCCTTCGTGGGAATAATCTCCGTCTAACTACAGGCGTTTACACACTGTTTGACGGATAATAATGGCATCTGCATCTGTGAACAGTGTGGGGGTACGCAGTTTGCGGGCGTGTGCGTGTGACCCTAATGCGGCGAACCTTTTTCTGGTTGTACGATGGCTCACAGTTGTGCCCACTGGGTTGCCGCTCAGGGACGAACGATTTTGCATCACAACAGTACGCAGTGTTGCATTGCAGCTAGTATGAGAATGGACATGAATTTTACTATGTTCCTGGAATCATATCTACGAACTTGCAGTGTCCTGCAAAAGTTGGAGCTCCCGTTTGCATTAAACAAATTTCTTCTTTATGTGCACGGAATGGCTGTTCATGTGCTGGCATATGCCTTGACAAGACAGAATACGGCATGGCGAACGGTTTCAGTCAAATGGCTAGGCCGTACATCTGTATCCCACTGCGTCGAACGAAGCACCTGCGACTACTCCGTGATGCGCGCCGAATATGTAGTATTGCGTGGCAGGTTGCTTGCGCTGGATGCTAGCTGTTTTGTGCGAGGCAGGAGTACCTAGGGGGCCAGGGTAGGCCCGAGCCTACGTTCAATTCATAAGTGCGTCACGGACTTCTGACCGAGTTCAGCATCTTTTGGCAAAGTGTTCTTAGCACGCGAATATAGCAGACAAAACCGAGCGGGATCTAAGCCCTTTATATGGGATCCCATAATGTTTCTTGTACGTTCGAAACATCTACGATCGCCGTTGTCCTTTTAAGAGGGAGCGATGCGTCAGAAAACAAAATAAAGATAGAGCCAGCTGCGCTGTCTCGGAACTAGCATAAACCTTGTTGGGCTTTGCTCGGCTGCCTTCGATGAAATAATCTTTGCCTGCCGTGGCGGAGTGCTGGTGGAACTGCGTGCTTCCTTATTGACGGCTTATGCAGTTTGTGTGCCAGGGCCTAGAGGCGAGGCGTGGCAAAGCCTTTTCTCGATTTACAACCGCCCGCCGTTTTTCACTAGCCCTCAGACACAGACTGTTCTGGGCGGCGCGGCAGTTGATGCTGTTACGGCTCAGCGTGTACGAGAGCAAACACGCATGTGTGTGGTTGTATACGTGGGTTGAATTGTGCAGATGCTGTGCGAGAAGTGGATACTGATTTGCCCTTAGCTGTGGTGTTTCGAGGTATGTGCTGGAGAGGTATGTTTAGGCGCTCTGATGCGCTCTTGCAAAGCGGGTGCTGACACTCCAGACGATATCAGTGAACTGATGAGGCAGTATTCATGCAAAGAAACGAGTAGCAAGAGGCAGCAGCGATTTTCCTGTGATTTGCATTAAACGCGGCGCAGGTGGATACTTCTGCTCTGGCGCGAGTAGTTGCGCTTGTTTGTCTTCAGAGCAAGTGCTATTTATAAAGGTGCAACGGACGTGCTGTAGAGCTAGCCATACTGCGGAAGGGTTTTCGTAGAACATTTCCTTAACCATCAATGGCGCGCGTGGTACAGTGAGCTTTGGTACACCACGATGATGCACCGTGTTTGCCGCTCAGGGTCCCGTTTTCGTGTATTTTGCAGGAAAAGGGGTATCCGACGCAGGCCTCCGAAGCAACGATTTGCATCGTTTTGCAGATAATAATGAGGTTAGATTGGCTTGCCGTGCGCTGGCTGAAGTCCACTCCGTCGCGAAAGGGAGTCTACGCGGTAGTCTGCGAAGACCGTGGAAATATGCATCTGTAAGAATCACGATACTATGCATTTATATTGCCACGTCCATGACTACAACACGGCAAAGATATCTTGACTTCACAAACGCGGGCTCTTTGACCAGCACGTAAGCTCTTGAAAGCCCATCATCTGCTCGGCGCGGCAAGGGATATTGCTGTCAGCCGATACCCACAAACTTGTATCTGCATGCCTTCACACGCCCGTTGCTGGAATATCAAGAGACGTGGAGACTTTTGCTTGCTTTTGTCTTCCACGAGTTTGATATCTACTCGTGAAGGTTTCCTTGCTGTTGCTTTGCGCTATTGCGAGCAGTGTCCTGACACTTCAAACGCCAGTGAATTGGTATGGCAGTGCAATGCGTGGTGGGTGCCGGCAACAACTTTGTAAGGTTAATGCCAAGCATTTAGAAAAGTTGGCGGCCGGACAGGTTCCGTATAAAATTGCTCGCTCTGCGATAGCTTTCACCGGTCGCCATCGGGCCTAGCAATAACCATGTAAATACTGATGGGGCGTACACGACAGAACGCAAATATCATCTCTCGTTATGTTGCGGTTGGTTAGCACAAACAAAATCGGGGCTTGTAGTGTAGCAGGATCTTTGTGACCTGGTGAGTATGCTGTCGGCGTGGATGCCAATGAATTTATTTGTCAATCATTTCCGAGTCCGGCATTTCACGGTACAGTGCCCACAACGGCACTGTAACATAGTATGCAGAGGCCAACGTGACGCCTGCCCTCAGTCTGAACACTCGTGGTACTTCTTGAACTCCCCAAGCATTTTAGATTGCGGCCAACCTTCCAACAAGAAGCGATTCGACAAGGGAAACCCATGCAGCCTAATGCATTGTCCTGCATTTGACATAGGACTTGGGCATGCTTTGCTTGCCTTCGTGGGAATAATCTCCGTCTAACTACAGGCGTTTACACACTGTTTGACGGATAATAATGGCATCTGCATCTGTGAACAGTGTGGGGGTACGCAGTTTGCGGGCGTGTGCGTGTGACCCTAATGCGGCGAACCTTTTTCTGGTTGTACGATGGCTCACAGTTGTGCCCACTGGGTTGCCGCTCAGGGACGAACGATTTTGCATCACAACAGTACGCAGTGTTGCATTGCAGCTAGTATGAGAATGGACATGAATTTTACTATGTTCCTGGAATCATATCTACGAACTTGCAGTGTCCTGTAAAAGTTGGAGCTCCCGTTTGCATTAAACAAATTTCTTCTTTATGTGCACGGAATGGCTGTTCATGTGCTGGCATATGCCTTGACAAGACAGAATACGGCATGGCGAACGGTTTCAGTCAAATGGCTAGGCCGTACATCTGTATCCCACTGCGTCGAACGAAGCACCTGCGACTACTCCGTGATGCGCGCCGAATATGTAGTATTGCGTGGCAGGTTGCTTGCGCTGGATGCTAGCTGTTTTGTGCGAGGCAGGAGTACCTAGGGGGCCAGGGTAGGCCCGAGCCTACGTTCAATTCATAAGTGCGTCACGGACTTCTGACCGAGTTCAGCATCTTTTGGCAAAGTGTTCTTAGCACGCGAATATAGTAGGCAATGGCAAGCCGGCATGAGGCAACAATGTACACAAACTGGAGTACGTCTCGGCAATTAACGATAGCCGTTGGTTCTTTAACACAAAGCGATTTAGTAAGGCCTTGCAGCCGGCACATGCAGTGACCTGTGGGCTGCGTGGTGCGCCTGGGGTTTTTGAGTCGCTTGTCCTGGTTGGAATAAGCCCAGTCTAACAGCGGGGGTATGCGCACTGTCTGGCGCGGTGCTAGCTGGTCCGCATGCCTGCGTACCGTGGACTTATGCAGTACGCGCTGTGGCGGAACGTTTGCAGTC
The DNA here is from genome assembly GCA_904066265.1 of Eimeria zaria. Classification (NCBI taxonomy): domain Eukaryota; phylum Apicomplexa; class Conoidasida; order Eucoccidiorida; family Eimeriidae; genus Eimeria; species Eimeria zaria. The sequence goes on from CAJFCY010000490.1 coordinate 9,376, forward strand.
TTTACGATCCCACGCCGTTTCTTTCAGTGCATATGCCCTCAGATGCAGAACACTCTGCTTAGAACGAGTACGCGCGTTGTCACGTTTCAGCTTGTACGAATTCAATTATGCTTGTGTATGTGCATGCATGCATGTGCATGCAGTTGCACTGTGAGGTGAAGCTTGACGGAGTCCTGCTTTAAGCGTTTGTACGTTGATACCTACCAGATTGGGGGGATTCAGCGACGTAGTGTGCGTCTGCCAATGCAAGCGATGGCGTGAGAAGCGGCTTTAGTCAATTGGCTAGGCAATGGATATGCAGGCCAATGCGTGATACAAGGCAGTCGCGACTACGCATTGGTGCGTGATGAATGTGTAGTATTATTGGCGGACAGCCCACGTATGTAGAAAGGTAGTCATCCTGTGTATAACGACGAGCGAATGGCCTCCCAACACGCGACGAACTCGAATTGTATAAGCACTAGTGGTGCGTGGAGGAGCGCAAGCGGAACCCGTTGCTCACTGCTGCTGCCCAACACAAAATAAAGCCGAAGTGGTCGCTTCGGCGGGTCCAGAAGGACGCTACATGCGGCGGCCCGCACCGTTTTACAGTTGTATTTTTTGTTGGCTTGGTTCTCTTGCGTTGGGTAGACTCAGTTTGATCTTTCAGTAAGCGCACAAACAGTATTTTGCAAAGCAGTGACTGGTCTGCATAGGCGGCAATAGGGAGTTTACGTAGTTTGTGTACCGGCGTCTGGATGATGTAGCCGACCCTTCTCCATCGTATGCCGCCGTGCTCTGTTTTTGTCAGAAGGTATGCAAATAATTAAATGTCAGAGTTGCAGGGATGAGACACGCTTGGCAACTTGAAACGTTCGCAGCAAGGTTAAAATACCCGAGACAAATCCATCTGCTTGGAGTATTTATGGGTACGTTTGCAGTTGAGGCAGTCTGACGGAGGGCACGAATGCATATGTGTGTATTCAAACTCATGGCGTTGTGGTGTATAATGAAGTTGGTGTTTGGATTGGCTTAAAGGCGGTTTTGTGCAGATATTTGCTAGACCGATATTGTTGGGCTCTACTGTATCCGTTTGCGAGGCCGAGGCTGACACGACAAACGAGTGCAACGAATCGATGGAGCAGTATATACGCAGCGCAAGATGTGGCGGGAGGCAGCTGTAGCTACACGGCTGTTTGTGTCAAACGCTAAATAGTATTGGCCGTTCAGCCAGATTATGAATGACGGTAGTTGTTGCGCGGAGGACGGCAATAGCAAGGGCAGACTGAGGCTGACGGCGCTGCGAACGATAATTCTGCAACTAGAATTGATGCTTACAGAAAAGGGAGCAAAGTGACGTAGTGCTAGCATGTGGCTTGGGTTTGCTGATATTGTGTACGCTTTTTTATGTTCAGAACCGGTGCCATCTATGAGTAGGTGATTTGTGTGCTTTCGAGCTAGGTGACTCGGGGCACGTTGCTTGTAGCGCGTTCTCCTAACCATCAGAGTAATTTGGTACAGGGCACCTTATTTCACGTGCATCATACATCATTTTTCGTTTCGAAAATGCCGAAATATCGCTGCCCTCCCCAAGAAAATAGATTCAACAAGTTTGCGTCATGCAGCCAGCTGCATCGTGGTGCTAAGCTTGTGCCTGGATCGCATCCCCTGGTGTTTGGCAGAGAGGCATTTGCGCCCATCAACGGAGATGGGGTGGCGAAGCCACCTCTGGCGATGCCATCGCACGATATGCTTTTCCAGAGCGTATGCTCATAGTCAGGTGATGCAGGCGCGGGGATGTGAAGAGTATGGCAGTTAAAACAGTTTGCACCAGGCTTCAAGCACCACAAAGAAATCCATAGTCATCAAGCACTTACGGATACATTTAAACTTGAGGTTGTCTGGTGCAGGTGTGATGTATGTGAATGCGTGCAGAATTGGGGGATAGCGGTGTGAAAAGATCATGGCGTTTGGTTTGACTAAACTGTACTTTTCCTTAGGTATCTGCTGGGGCGGGGTGTTTCAGCGCTGCGACATGCGTTTGCAGGACTAAGTCCGACACCTGAATCGACGAGACAATGTGTGTACAGCGCGATGCGTGGTTGAAGGGGACAAGAAGTAGGCAACGCTTTGTGTCGAATGTTAAGTAGTATTGACAGCCAGCCCGAGTATGCAGGGCGGCAGCTGCTCTGTGGAGAAAGGGGCTAAGCAAAGGCCGGGCCAAGCCCGAAAAAGTCGGGTAAATACTAACCGGTCTTGCGTACAAATCGTGGAATTTGTAAGCCTTAGCAGAGCTATTGCGTATCGCAGAGGTGAAGGAGACTAGCGGCTCAGGAAGGTGGCTCTGGGTTGATTAATTGAGGCAAGTTGCTGTGTGGTGGTAGTACGTAAAGTTTGCGAGGTGCCACAAAGCTTGGTTCGAGCCCTGTTACTGACGCCAAGTGTGTATTAAAGGCACCCCAAAATAGTGGGCAGATGCAGACGCGAAGGACGCATGATCCTCCATTGCAGCAAACTGCATTGTCCTGCACTTGCCATTGAGCTTACGCTTAGTTAACTTTTGCTTTTTGAAGCAATCTCTGTCTACCAAAAGGAATATGCGCAGGGGTTGTAGGAGAGCTAGGAAGTCCCAGTGTACGAGTATCATGAAAGTATGCAGTTTATGCGCGCAGTACTACGGATGCACTGCCGCGAAGCCTCTGGCTCGCGTATCCGCGTTGTTTTGTCTACTGCGTATGTCCTTAAAAGGTATCTGCTCAGGGTGGCTATGAGCACTTTTACACTTCAGTTTGTATGAAAAAATACGTGGTTGTATATTTCCGTGAGCGCATATTTATGAAGTTGTAGTGTAAGGACGTGTGGGCGTTCGTTTTGCTCTAGGCGTGCTCTGTGTTGATATCTACATTGAAAGGCGGCTTTCGGAGTGCCGTCTGCACTTGTAGGGCTTAGTTCGACACTAGAAACGGCAACAACAAAACGGCATAGCTGTTCATATGCTGAGCGGTGGAGGGAGCAGCGATCACGGTGTGGCCTGCTTCAAACACTTAGTATTATTAAATGCAGTCCCAGGTTCCATGTCAAACGTTCAGCAGTATTAAAAGCATTCCTAGTTATGCATGATTGTTGCTGTTCTCCGGAGGGCCGGACTAACGATGGGTAAACAGCGGCAGATGGCGAAACCATAAAGGATTGTGTAAAAGTTAATAGCTCTCGCAACAGAGATCGCGGAATTCGTACGCCGTTATGTACACTTGGCAGCACAGACTAATGCAGAATCGGCAGTGATTGTGAGTGTTCCTGGTTTCTGGTTTGGTACAGTACTTGGGCTGCCTTGTGTTTGTAGTAGGTTATATTTGTGAATGTGCCGCTTGCTTTCTTTGGAGCTTGGCATCGCATGGGAAAGTGTTCGTACCACTTCAACGCTGTAGGCAGACACCGACGGGATGCCCTCCCCGGGTATGCAAACAGGTGATGCTTCTTGTACCTCTCGAGCATTGCCGGTTGCTTTTGTGCCTTCAAAAATAACAAACTCGTGAGGAAGAAGGAAAGGCATGCGCAGCCAGCGGCGTTGTCCTGTAGCTTGTATGAAGCTTGGAGTGTGTTCGCACTCATTTGTTGAAATCAGATCTGTCTGCCTAAAGGAATAGAATTTCGTGGGGTTTTAGGGATCCTGCATTTGTGAGGGTGTTGCGTTTATGCAACTTGTGTGGGCAGGTCTTACGTCTACCGAATGGCGGTCTTTTCTGGGTTCGTGGTTGCTCGCTGTTGTGCACAGGCAGTATGCGCGTGGAAGCAGATCATGTGTTCAGTGAGGTTACGGGCACTCCTGCGTTTCAGTTTATCGAGCGGTAGACATTTCTAAGCATTTGCATGGACGACTTGTGTACGCGCAATGTGGGAAGAACCAGGATTGATTTTGCTGTCTTTGCCTTGTTTGTCTCCGGTATCTGCAGGGGTCGGGTGTTTCGGCCGCCCGGTATGCGTTTGCGTGACAGTTGCTGACAGTACAAATGATTTAAGTGGAATGGTGAGCCAGCACATGGAGGGGGCAATGAATGCGAGAAGGCAACTGCCACTGCGCATTGTTCTACGCCAAACGTTTAGTATTATTGGCATCCATCAGGTTATGTATGGCGAAGGGTGAGCCGCGAAAGACGTGACAACCAACGCGGCTAGTGTAATTGCTATCCTGCGAGAAAGGGCGCGGAACCCATAATCCACTGTTCGTTGGGTAGTAGTTGGGAAGCACATGAGAATGCTGAACCGGTGTCGCTTGTGGGTATCTCTGTTTTGGCGAGACACTTGGGCAGTTTTGTGTTCGGAGTATTCGCAACATATGAATGTGCAACCGATAGTTGTTGGAGGCTGGCATATCACGCTAAAGGGTTCATATTACTCCAGCATATGAAGCAGAAGCAAACGAGCGGTAGGCCCTCAGTCTGCACGAGCACGATATTACGTTTACATCTTGACTGTCGTCGACTGCTGTTGTCATTTCAACAAGGAGCGATTGGGTAAAGGCGCCTCAT
>CAJFCY010000491.1:0-13875 GCA_904066265.1 Eimeria zaria
TTATATATAGAGTGAATGAATAATAGACTTTAAATGTAAAAGCTAGCTTCTAGTAGAATATAAATAGTATATAATAGTAAGTGTAGTAGTGTATATATATATATATATGTATATGTATATATGTATATGTATATATGTATATGTATAAATGTATCAACGAAACAAGCTATCTAAATCCTTGAAAGATTCCGAAATTCCTTTTTTAACAAGTAATGCACTGAGAGCTGCAAATGCCTCAGAGACAGAAACAATATTGCTGCTGAGAGCAGCTGTACAACGTACACCTCTACCAGGTTTAGGGTACATAGTAAAACTAACAGTTATAGGTTCAACAATACTAATAGCATGTTCATCTTTCCATTTACCCCCTTCAATATGTTTTTTATTTTGTTGTAATAAATATAATAATTGTTTTGCACGTGCACGAAAGTTTTGTTGTTTACTCATATCTTTAAGTATTTCTTTAGCTTCTTTAACAGAAATACCTAATAGAGTAGCAATTGAATATACCTGTTTCATCCATACCCATTTAGCTGCAATATACTTTCTCCCTTTATGTATAGTTTGTATAATAGAAGGAGATAGACTAAAGGATTCTTGTAGTGTATCTATAAATACACCTGTGGGGCCAATAGATTTAAGTAAAGATTGTATAGAATGATGTAATAATAACATTCTAATTGAACTATGTGCATCGGGTCCTGTATTCTGTACCTGTATATACACTGGACTATGTGTTTGATACTCCTTACTCCATTGACCAGACTCTGTTAATATTGAACCTTCTATCTCATACTGTGAGAAACAATGTAAAAATAATAATACAGATGCTGCTGGACCCTGTATAAGAAAATCTTGGGAGCCTACTCTAATAGGTGTTAAGAAATTGTTTATACGTGTTAATGATACACCTGGAGATACACCTAATTTTTTTGTATGTACATCAAACTTAGGGTAACCAAATGTTGATATTGGTGAATGTTTAGATTGAGGTATTATCCCTTCTTCTCTTAGATGCATACATTCATATTTTTTTTTATTTTTTATTTTTTTAATTATATATTTAAACCATGAGGTACTTGTAATCTTACGCATATGTTTTATAGACTTTGATATATATACATCATCTTCTGTATTTGAAATACCTCCTTTATTAGTATCTTCTTTAACTTCTTCTATTGTAGATAATATATTATCTTCTATTTCTTGCACTACAGCCAGTGCATCAATAGACTCTGGAGATGAAATATCTATACCAGACTCCTTTATCACCTCTGTAAGGGGTTCATATACATCTTTTTGTGTATTATCTCCTGCATATACATAAACAAATGAAAATATATATACCAAAAAACCTAAACCTATACACATTCTTTCAAAAAAAAAAAGTGGTTTCAGAGAGAGAGAGAGAGAGAAAGAGGGGGGACACACAGTGAAGAGATAAAACAACAAAAAATAATTTATTTTGAGTTTAAATATATATTCTATTTAAAATTATACTCAACAATTATTTATTTGCTAAATCTTTTACTCATTTAAACAAAGAAATACAATGTATATATATACAAACTCTGCTGCTGCAGGCCTCTCTCTCGCCAGCAGCAGCAGCAGCAGCAGCAGCAACAAACAAAACTGTCCCTCTGCTGCTAGCAATGCACTTCAGATAAATAAAGTATACAATGTCTCTTATTTATTTGAAATATAAATAAATAAATTATTAAATATTCATAAAAAATAAATTGAATGCTACTCAATAACACAAACTCTACATCAGACTGCAGCAACAGCAGCAGCAACACAAGCGGGAGCAGCGGAGCAGCAACAACGGCAGTACCAGCACCAACACAGACGATCCCAGACGATCCCAGACGATCCCCACTACCCCAACATCTTCATTTAAAGGAATTTCTTATTATTTCAAACAAATAAATAAAATAAATGAAATAATTAACAAAAAATATAATTATAAAGGAGGCATTTTACATTAGAATATGTAGACATACACCATGCGTCGATAGCTCAGTTGGGAGAGCGTTAGACTGAAGATCTAAAGGTCCCTGGTTCGATCCCGGGTCGACGCGCTCTCCCTTGTATTTCTTTTCTTATTACTGTTGTATTTCTCTTAGTTACTACATACTGCTCCTTATTCTTGTTTGTCTATTGGCATTGGGCCCATTCAAGACAAACAATGGTGTCTCCAACTCCATGCTGTCTCTTGTCTTTACTTAGTTGTTGCTAAATGCTGTATACAGCATATATATACAACATTATTGCTAACAAAATTTATTTATTGCGTCTCGATCTCTAAACAATATGGTGAAAGATAATATTTTTGCTGCAAGAAATTCTTCTTTTTCTTATTGTGAGTGAATAACAACTCAATGCTTAGTTAATTATGTTGTTTTCTAGGTTATTGCATCTATAGTAAGTATGCACATGTTCTATATTTCGAAGGAAAACATTTAGAATAAATGTGTATACCATTCATACAGTGAACTTAGTGTACAACCTGGGTTATAGGGTGGATACACTGTACCCTCGAAGTGTCTATTGGAGTAAGAGGTCAAGAGTCGTTGTTGCAGACTTTGCCAGCACTACTACCCCCAATCCGGGTGAAACTGAAACCTTTGACCGTAATAGAAGCCATTCATGAGATGCAATAGAGCTACGAAAACACAAAGACAAGATTTCCTAAGATGCAGCTGATTTCTACTACAGTCCCCGGGGGTCCTGGACAGCGCAGCCGTGGTACGAAGAGTTGCCGGCCTATCACAACTCGCACGGAACATTTGCAACTGATGATGTAAGGTACCTCCTCATGCACGCTCGGGCAAGCCCTTTTTTTATGGATGCAGTAATAGTGAAGGGAGTTGCTACACGCTGGGGCACGGTTAATTTTGGTGCATGTATCATTATTCGCGTGCAGGCTACCTATGGACGGCCAAATAGGTTTTCAAAAATTATATAAAGGTTTAGTGAATGCAACCAAGCTGGACTCGCTGTGCTTTCATCTGCAGCACACACTGCACTGAGGCGCGATGGAACTTATATGAGGGCGTTTCCTCCCTCGTAGTCCTTCGGCAGCCGGCGACAGGCCGTCCTGAGGACTGGAAGAAATAGAAGCTTTTACAAAGTCATGCATAGTTTGAGTCTTTTGTAGCTCGCAATAACAGTCGAATAAGAACGAGGAAGCACGTTTCAAGCATGTAGTTACCTCACAATGATCGGTCTGAGTATAAATGCACCTTGCAACTTCATTCAGATCATGCAACACCTTACCTGAACAGACACTAGAAAGCTAGGGTCTGCAGACTATTTTCCAGCATTCCAGCCAATCTTAATATAGCAAGATGATTTTCTGAGGCCAACTTTTAGTGGTTTCTTCTACCCTAAAATCCTTTGTGGCTTGCATTATAAACTCCCCTCTATATGACAAATGAGGCACGGGTGTTTCGCTAGGGATTCCAGCGTCCCCAGGCTAGGCCTTACCCTCACCGACGGCAGCCAAGAATGGTAGCCGGTAGATCTTCAACACCTTCCACTCTGTGGCTTGGTCGCCCAATGACAACCGAATCGCTGGGCAACATTCACTGATGAGTTTAGCTGCAGCTCCCATCCGACGGGGTGGCAGAAGACTTGAAACGTGAAAGGAAATGCTGGAGATAAGAATTACAGCTGGTGAGAAGGGCTCAGTCATTTTGCCCTACTACTGCTTTAGACTAAATTAGATTATACAGGCCCCTGTCCGGCTAAAACTACATCTTTAAACTGGACTGCCACCTCAGTTCCTTTAGGAAACATCATCCAAGGCACGCACGACAGGCGCCCTTGGCCTGGGCAGCAGCCCCTGACTCCCAACTGCACTCTGCAAATGCTAAACTCGCAGAAGGCATGAGTTGTGAAGTTTTGTCGTTAGGATAAGAACACGAAAAAACAAGTGGCCTAGAAATACTTCTTCGAAAAGCAAGTATACCCCATTCCTGGGAGTGTTGCTGTCATAGAAACGCATCGGGCCTTGTGGGCAATAACACGAGCCTGTAGCCGAACAACCCCTTGCTACGTTACTTTATCCACGTTAGTGGCGTCCCCGATATCCACATGTAGGTGCCACGCTTAGCGCATGGTCTGTTGAACGTTTGATCGCCAGCATTCCACGTATTCGATGTAAGGTATGCAGAAGTACTCCAATCACTTGGGCATTTAATGGCCGGCAGCCCGGCTGCCTCCAATAAGGACAGAAGGTGGCCTGGAGCGAGTTACAACTCACCGTGCAGCCACTCGTGCTACACGACAGCCCCACATGCGAGCATATTCAAGCCCACTTTCGTTTCATGTACTAACTCAATAGGCAAATGCTCGGCAGTAACTGCTAGACACTTACGTTTCTTTTAAGAGGCAGGCTGCACACGAGTAGGAGTATTCTTCCCAATTTCATCTAGAAACTGAGACAGCTGCAAACGAAACATCCTCGTCAAGTTGACGGGGTCGCCAGTACGCTGGAACAATTCTCGTGGCTGCTCTGCTAATGAGTTCGGCGCGGCGCATCAAACTTTTAGCGGGTGTCCGGCCCGCTAGTAACTCCTTGTGTTTTAGTACCTCTGAGAACTCGTCATTCAATTGTGCCAACTTCTGCTGTTCTACGGGTGTTAAGTAAACCGAATCCTCCAATGGTACGGTCTTCCTGAGGCCATCATAAACGGACTGAGTGTGTTTCTTCATCGTATTCTGAAGCGCTTTTGCGCTGCGTAGGAGCCTCTAGCCCCCGTACTTTATGGGGTTTAAAAGCTGTTGGAACTGGTAAGAAGTGCGGCCTCTCGTCGCTTCCTTTCACATAGATCTGAACGATGTCGTCAGGGAGACTCATGTGAGCCCTCCTCTGGGTCACCCACGGCATGCCTAGGACTACGTCGTGATGAACTGCTCCAGCGTAAAAGTCCCGTATCATAGTAATATAACCCGTTTCACACTTAAGGCCACGTTGTGCACCCATTGTTTTGCGGGTTCTGGTTTCCTGCGTACCATCCGCGAAGCGTAGTCGCAGAGACTGCGCCAACGAACGAACAGTCAGGTTGTATCTCCATGCTGTGGCTTCCGGTAACAGGCCCACCCCCCAGCACGCGTCAGATTCGGGGTGCTGCTATCACAGCTTTCGGCCCCACCACTGTGCTGCACGTTGCGTGGTGGCCCGAGTGTTTCTCGAAAGTAATGCTTCCCCATTTCCTTATCCCTTTTTGTGCGGCTAATGCTTCGGATAATATGATTTTGATCATTCGAAAAGAAACAGATGCGCCGCACGGTACGTCTTCCCGGAAGTTTGGGTGTAGAATTAGTTGGCTGATGCCGGTTCGGGCTTCTGGTCTTCTGAGCTGATGCGGCATTCACAGTCCCAATATCCACGCTCCAAATCTGAATCGTTTCCGAATCCCCTTTCATTTCAGGAAGGCCTGCAAAAGTTGCATTGTTTTTCCTTTTGTTCGGATAAACTCCATCATCTGCGCAAGTTCAGCCTTATCACCCTAGAGTTCCATCTTCGCAGCCCAGCCGGTTACGGTTTGTCTCTCGCATGGAGATAACCGTGCGACGAACAAATTATACAGAAGCTCGTAGTTCACCGCTGGGCTTCTGGTCACCAATGGCTCATAATCCTCAAAGTACCGTTGCACCGACAGTGTCCGTTGCTTTAGTTTTCTCAGTTCTGATAGATCTTGTTTCCTTGCAGATCTGGGAATAAACCTGTATCGTAGCTCATTGCGGAAAGTCTGTATAGTCCAGCTGTGGTGCGGAAATTTGGAGCCATTGGTTAGATGAGTCCGCCATCGTCGTGCATCCCCTTAAAGAAGATGCCAGTAGTAATTCTCAGTTTTCAGGCGCATTTGGGAGGCGGAGGAACGCATCCAGTGCCTCCGCGTCGCAGTGTCCGTCATATCTGGATGACTGGCAGGCTCGGAAACATGCTCCATAAGTTGTTTTTGATAAAAGTAAACTTTCCTCAGGTTGGAATGAACATATTGGGCTCATTTATACTCGGCGACACTTCCAACCGTTTGCAATCTCCCGCATGGGGTTACCCCCAGATCTATCCCCATAATGCAAGGGAAGAAACGAATGCGCTTAAGACAAAGAGTTCACCGAATTGTCGTTGTTGCGGTTCGGCGCTTTTGTTTTCACCGTCTACTGCTACTCACTGGGCAACCAGCCAACAAGGACGGATGTCAGTGTTCGCACATTTTTTTCGCTGAAAATGTAGATGTGCTACCAAATGTAACGAGAGTCTGCAACCTTGTTAGAGGACTGTCGAGAGCTGCAAACGAGTCACCCTGCAACGAATTGCGGCGCACCTCTTGAGCACTCGTGCTGCACGACAGCCCGGCATGAGAGAACACCCAACCTCACTGGTGCTCCATCCAATAACTCTATAAGCAAACGTTAGACATTCACGTCCTTTACTAGGCAGACTGACCAACGTCTAGAACATGCTACACCAAAACAACTCATCAGCATGAGGCAAAATGTGGAAACATTTTCAAGCCTTCACCCCTTGAAACTCCAATTGCTCAAGGTATTCAACGGGCGCCAACGCAGAAATTTCTGACGACCTCCGCGTTGCAAACACGTTAAAATTTCGACGGAAATCCAAGATAGAACAGCAAATTAACTAGCAAAAGAGAAATATGTTTCAGAATACGATGTTCCACATCAGTTACAAAGCTTAGTTTTGACCGGACGTAGCAGGCGGATTACAGTTCACTGTGTATGTCACCTTTACCATCTCCAGCGTGCATCCGAGTGTTCCGTCATTCTCAAGATGCTGAGAGGAGCCTCTGAAGGCCGCCCCGTTGCGTCGATAGCTCAGTTGGGAGAGCGTTAGACTGAAGATCTAAAGGTCCCTGGTTCGATCCCGGGTCGACGCGCTCACCCTTGTGTTTTGCTTTTCCTAGCTGCATTTCTTGCACCTGATAGGCAGAAGCATTCTATTTTCTCAACTCTTGAACAGTACCGGTGTGTCACCGCCGCCGTCGTGGCCAGCGTGCTCTGTAGGTTGAAGGCCAGCTTTGCGAGAATGTAAAAGCAGCTGGACACATTTGATAAACTGTGGAGCACTTTAGGTAACCCTTAGCAATAGGGAGGAGTATTTGGCTTTGTCAAAGGAGACCCAGGTGAAATCTCTCGCCAACACGCATATCCTACCGAAGGGGCAAGAATGAGTGTACCTGTCTCCTAACGTGAGCACCTGCTAAATGGGATCCTGCCACCCATGTGGTGGATTCTATTAAACTCTAATTCTAAGCGAGGTTAGCAGAGCGAGATGCAATTCACTGGCGAGCTGCCACAAGGAAAAGGCGAAAGAAAATCAGGCAGCGCCAGCAGCGCATGTTTATACAGGTATAAACACAAGCTTTGAGAAACACATGGGCAGGGATATGCAGAACGCTCAAAAACCATATGCGAAGAAAATGGCGAGATCACGTAGGTACATGCACCTGCACTCAAAACCAAACGCAAACATATATCGAATTTACTACAGGGGATCGCGTTGGGCATCATCGCAGACTAGCTGCGAATGAGAAACGAAAAAAATGTGCCGAAGTATTTACTTACATTGCTGCGAAGAGAATCCGTCACTACGATGCTTCAACTGACCGCGAAGAGAAAATACACCACAAAAACGCCCGCCTCATGCGCATACAGCGCGTCGACCCGGGATCGAACCAGGGACCTTTAGATCTTCAGTCTAACGCTCTCCCAACTGAGCTATCGACGCAGTGGCGCGCCGTCTCAAAGCAATTGCTGCAACGTGATTCCTCCAACGTAGTTAAGGAATGTCATGGGCTGCACCACCGGGAACATACTTAGAGGTCACCATTCCCACAACACAGCTGAACTCCTCCCCAACCCCCAGGTGTCGTGAGCCCGCATCGCTAGATAGAGATAGAGAGGGAGGCCCCGCAGAAGTTCCACGGCACCGCGCGGCACTACACGCCATATAGGAAGACCACAAGAAAGCGCAGCCAAACCACGTCTCTCCGGCAGACCAACGCTTTAGACAATTACTAGACATTCACTTGCCACCTACTATGCGCCTTGGTAGGGGACACATCCCGGCATAGCGCAGGCCATGCTACACAAATATGCACAATCATTCATTGATGTTCTTACAAAAAGTATTCGGTGAGGTGTGCCTCTCGTCTGGTAAGCGAAGTGCAGCACGAAAAAAGTCAATTCGTGCACATAAAGCGCGTCGACCCGGGATCGAACCAGGGACCTTTAGATCTTCAGTCTAACGCTCTCCCAACTGAGCTATCGACGCAGTGGCGCGCCGTCTCAAAGCAATTGCTGCAACGTGATTCCTCCAACGTACTTAAGGCATGTCATGACCTGCGATTCCCTGAGCATACGTAGAGGCCACAATTCCTGCAGCACAACTGGACTCCCTCCTAGTTCCCAGGTGCCCTGGATCCATGTACCCCATCGTCTACGTAGAGAGAGAAGAGGTGGCCCGACACATGTCCAACAGCGCTTCGCGGCACAAGGCGCTGCGTAGCAGCACCACAAGAAAGCACAACCAATCCTCTTTTTCCTGCATCACGAAAGCTGTAGGCAATTGCTAGACATTCACTTGCCACATATTGTGCGTTTTGGTGGGAGGAAACGTCCAACGTACTCCAGGGTATGTTACAAAAATATGTACAATCATTCATTGACGTTTGTACAAAAAGAATTCGGCAAGATGTGCCCCCTCGTCTGGTAAAGGGAGTGCAGCAAATAAAAGCCAGTTTCATGAGCATAAAACGCGTCGACCCGGGATCGAACCAGGGACCTTTAGATCTTCAGTCTAACGCTCTCCCAACTGAGCTATCGACGCAGTGGCGCGCCGTCTAAAAGCAATTGCTGCAACGTGATTCCTCCAAAGTACTTAAGGGCTGTCATGATCTGCAATACCGCGAACATAATTAGAGGCCACAATTTCCGCAACTCGGCTGAACTCCTTCCCAGCCCCCAAGGTGTCGTGAGCCCACGTTCCTTAACGCCTAGATAGAGGGAGGGAGAGAGAAACAAAGAGACGTCGGCCCGACAGGTGTTCCAAAGCGCCTGGCGGCACAAGACGCTGCATAGAAGCCCCACAAAGAATCACAGCACATTCTCCTTTTCAGCAGCACTACCGCTGTAGGCAATTGCTAAACTCTTGCTTGACACTTAGTAAGCGCGTTGGCGGGGGATACGTCACGACGTAACCAAGGGCTTGCTACACAAATTTGTGGAGTGTGTAATTCATTCACATTCTTACAAGAAGAATTCGGCGAAATGAGCCGCCTCGCCTGGTAATCGAAGTGCAGCACAAAAAAAGTCAATTCGTGCACACAAAGCGCGTCGACCCGGGATCGAACCAGGGACCTTTAGATCTTCAGTCTAACGCTCTCCCAACTGAGCTATCGACGCAGTGGCGCGCCGTCTAAAAGCAATTGCTGCAACATGATTCGCCGAACGTACTTGCGGACTGTCATGAGCTGCAGTACCGTGAACACAATTAGAGGTCATAATTCCCACAACACAGCTGAACTCCTCCCCAACCCCCAGATGTCGTGAGCCCGCATCGCTAGACAGAGATAGAGGGGGCGGCCCCGCAGAAGTTCCACGGCACCGCGCGGCACTACACGCCATATAGGAAGACCACAAGAAAGCACAGCCAAACCACGCCTCCCCTGCAGACCAACGCTTTAGACAATTACTAGACATTCACTTGCCACCTACTATGCGCCTTGGTAGGGGACACATCCCGGCATAGCGCAGGCCATGCTACACAAATATGCACAATCATTCATTGATGTTCTTACAAAAAGTATTCGGTGAGGTGTGCCTCTCGTCTGGTAAGCGAAGTGCAGCACAAAAAATGTGAATTCGTGCACATAAAGCGCGTCGACCCGGGATCGAACCAGGGACCTTTAGATCTTCAGTCTAACGCTCTCCCAACTGAGCTATCGACGCAGTGGCGCGCCGTCTAAAAGCAATTGCTGCAACGTGATTCCTCCAGCGTACTTACGGACTGTCATGGGCTGCAATACCGTCAACATACTTAGAGGCCACAATTCCCACAACACAGCTGAACTCCGCCCCAACCCCCAGGTGTCGTGAGCCCGCATCGCTAGATAGAGATAGAGAGGGAGGCCCCGCAGAAGTTCCACGGCACCGCGCGGCACTACACGCCATATAGGAAGACCATAAGAAAGCACAGCCGACTGCATACTATGCGGTTTGGCGGGAGCATGTATCCCAGCGTAGCGCAGGTCATGCTACGCAAATATGCAAAATCATTCATCCACATTGCTACGGAGAGAATTCGGCAAGATGTGCCCCCTCGACCGGTAAGCGAAGTGCAGCACGAAAAATGTGAATTCGTGCACATAAAGCGCGTCGACCCGGGATCGAACCAGGGACCTTTAGATCTTCAGTCTAACGCTCTCCCAACTGAGCTATCGACGCAGTGGCGCCCCGTCTCAAAGCAATTGCTGCAACGTGATTCCTCCAAAGTACTTAAGGAATGACATGAACTCCAATTCCGTGAACATACTTAGAGGCCACAATTACCACAACGCAGCTGAACTCCCTCCTATATCCCAGTTGGCCTGAACCCCCGTGCCCTATCGCCTAGATAGAGAGAGAAGAGGCGGCCAGATACAAGTTCCACAGTGCCTTGCAGCACAACACTCTAAATAGGATCACCACAAGAAAGCAGAACCAATCCTCCTTTTCTTGCACGACTACCGCTGTAGAAAATTACTAGACATTGACATGGCACTTGTTATTGTGCTCCTTGCTATGGGACACATCCCAGCATAGCGCAGGTCATGCTACACAAGTATGTACAATCATTCACTGGCGTTCCTACAAAATGAATTCGGCAAGATGTGCCCCCTCGACCGGTAAGCGAAGTGCAGCACGAAAAATGTGAATTCGTGCACATAAAGCGCGTCGACCCGGGATCGAACCAGGGACCTTTAGATCTTCAGTCTAACGCTCTCCCAACTGAGCTATCGACGCAGTGGCGCCCCGTCTCAAAGCAATTGCTGCAACGTGATTCCTCCAACGTACTTAAGGACTGTGGTGAAGTGCGAAAGAGTGAGGATACTTAGGGCTCGGAATTTCCCAAGAGCAGGTGGTTTTGGCGCCGCCCCTCAGGCATCCTGAGATCGCTCCGCTGATTGCTTAGATAGAAAGGGCGGAAGCCGCCCGGCTGCCGAAACTCGTGCTGCAGTGCAGTTCCTCCCGTCGGCACACGGAATCCAATCTCCTGAAAATACATTTAGGGTGTAAGCAACTGTTAGACACTTACTTGACACTTACTACGCGCATAAGCTGGAGTACATGTTCGAATTTGGCTTAGAGCATGCTACAAAAACACGTGCAGGCGTTCCTTCACGTTGTTGCAAACAGAAGCCCGCCCTATCTCTTGCCCCGTCAGGAAGAGGATGTGCAAGACTGAACATCTGGTTTCAAGTGAGTAAAACGCGTCGACCCGGGATCGAACCAGGGACCTTTAGATCTTCAGTCTAACGCTCTCCCAACTGAGCTATCGACGCAACGGCGCGCCGTCTGGAGGCTCTACTCAGCATTTTAGGGTAGTGAGAACTCCACAGTGCACAGTAGAGTAGGCAAAAAACGCCATATTCCAATATTCGCTTCCCCCCAGCCAGCAAAATCCGGTCAAAGATAGCAGTTACGAAGGGTGCAAATTTCTGTGTTTACCTACTCTGAAGCAGACTTCCTACTTTGGCTTCCAGTGCTCATGTTTCATGAGCTTCTAAAGGAATGTGTTGTTTCCGCAGAGGGTCCTGTGATAGTTGGCGAATGGCGCTGCTGCGAGGCAAAGCAAGGAGTTCTAGTGAACGCTGTCAATGTGCCTAAGAGCGACATCATGACCGCAACGAGAGTCGTGGCGTGCATATGAAGCTGGGGCGTATATTCTTACTGGGGCGCAGTCTGCGTCCCAAAGGATAGGCCAGTGTCTAACGACTGCCTATGGAGTTAGACAGTACAACAAAGGGGGCTTGGGTATACTGGCGTCTGGAGCTGTCGTGCAGGAAGGTTTGCGACGAGGTGTGTTGCAACTCCTCTCAGGCCAATTCCTCTCCCGGGGTGTGCACAGCGAAGGCCACCGTGCGCTGGCCTTCTAAGGGCTATACGAGAAGGTCAGCTGCTTTTTGGAACTCTTATCTAGTAAGTACTTGACTCGCTTCCTGCTCATTACAGTCATCTAATAAGAAAGAGGACTCGCTTTGGAAGGTTCAACAGAATCCCGGGCGAGGGGAGGGGGATAAATGCTACATGCTGGTTTGCTAATTGAGAGCTTGGTGTGAACTAGCTGTAGAGCAGCGTGGGAATGATTCCGGCGACAATTGGCTGCGGCAAAGATGCCAGCTAAATTTGGTCCATGATGTTATCTGAGCTACTAACGAAATATAGACTTGTCTACATTTTGTTCACTATTCAATGTTATGGGCCCACTACGATTTGTGACCTAGACCATACGACGTCAAGACTTCTGGATGTACGGTTCACGCAAGCTACCCGAATAGGATCAATGTTCAACATGATGCACGCTCATCATTCAAAACATTGGTAATGGCCCTTGGCTTCGCCTTCATAGTAAATTATGGTTTAGCAAGCCAGTCAGTATCCACAAAAATATGAATTAGTAGTCTAGCTCATAATGCATATTAATGCGTGTCTATGCGTATATAGCCAGACTTTGAAAACGCTTGTGTCGAATTCCTCTAAATGTAACATTTTCCCAACGAGGCTTCTCAATATTAGCTGACGTTCGTTATTATCTGCCATAGCGTGAGAATATTCCACACAACAGTTGTCAAGAAGCGGATGACCTCTCCCCTAGTTTGCAACCGCCTCCGCCACAGCGCCAAAAGGGACTGAGACAGGCGTGGAGGGGAGGTGACCTGCCATGAGTTGCTAAGGATATTGCCGCATTTCCTGTTGCAAGACCAAACGACGAGAAACAGCACCCACTCCTCGATGTAATATGTCCTGATGCTGTAGACGGCTGTTACTACTTGGCTGGTAATAGCTGTTAATAGCCATCGTGCCAACACGCAGAAGTACAATAGCTAATTTCAGAGATACCAATACGCAAATGTACGTGGCGTCGATAGCTCAGTTGGGAGAGCGTTAGACTGAAGATCTAAAGGTCCCTGGTTCGATCCCGGGTCGACGCGTCTGTCGGGCGTCGGTGGGCTTTCTGGTTGTTTGTCATTATACTGTATAGGTCTCTACTTGTTATTGCCCCTTATCTCACCATTTCTCTTAATCCATATTTTATTATTATTTGTTCTTCTTTGCTCCTCTTGCTGAGCGTCTCGCATGTTTACATTTTGAGGTCCTTCTTCAGTGAGCCTCCCCCTTGCGTGGCCCGCCTTCTGCTGCGCCTGCCACATTCATTTGTGCTGTTTCGACCTTCACTCCTCCCTGGCTCATGTCTCCTCCTTTGTTTGTTTCTTCTCGCCCTGTGTCTCCTGCCCCTCCCTACATTAAACTGAGTCTCCGTCCCCATAGGCGAGCTGTGCATTCCCCACAGTCTCTTCTGAATCGGGCCTTCCATACGGCATTTATTTGCTTCTGTTGTCTCTTAAGGACTTCACTGCATATCTCAGCAGCTGCAACTCCCTTCTATTAAGTAGCTGTTAGCTGCTACCGTGCCTCGCTAACCGGCTGCAGTGCACCAGCAACAACAGCAGAAGCTACAGTTGCTACTGCTGCTGGTGCTGCTGGTGCTGGTACTGTTTTGCTGCTGCTGCTGCTGCTGCTGTGTTGCTGTGTATTGTGGCCCCCGTACTATCGTTGCTCCTGTCTTCGCGGGTTCGATTC
>CAJFCY010000492.1:0-2500 GCA_904066265.1 Eimeria zaria
GTGTAGACTGCTATGGCTGCCTATCGATGCAGATGTATGTACATGATATATATTCATGTACATACATCTGCATCGATAGGCAGCCATAGCAGTCTACACAGCGAGGCCTGTCTATCTAGCTAGCTAGACAGCTAGCTAGCTAGCTAGACGGGTAGCTAGCTACATGGTTAGTTAGACAGCTAGCTAGACAGCTAGCTATGTGGCTAGCTAGGAAGCTAGCTAGACAGCCAGCTAGACAGCTATATAGATAGCTAGCTACATGGCTAGCTGCATGGCTCGGTAGCTAGGTAGCTAGCTAGCTAGCTAGCTGGGCAGCTATATGCATGGCTAGCTAGCTAGCTAGCTAGCTGCAGCAAGACAAAAGAAGGGGGAGATACCCCCTCACTTGCTGCAGCTGCAACTGCTGCTGTTGCATGTGCTTGCTGCCCCTGTTGCTGCTGCTCTGACTACTAGCAGTTCTTACAAAGTGTCTCTATCAACCTCTACCACACTACTCTTCTGCTGCTGCTGCTGCTGCTGCTGATGCTGCTGCTGCTGTTGCTGCTGCTGCTGACAAAGAAACATTGAAGGCATTTAGCCTTGTTATGGGTTGTCTTTACACCGTGCTGCTGCACCCAGTACTACATCTTATCATCTGCTGCAGCTAGCTGCAGCAGCAGGTATAGCTAGCTGCCCCAGTGCCTGTAGCTAGCTGCAGCAACAGGTGTAGCTAGCCGCAGCAGCACGTGTAGCTAGCAGCTGCAGTGGCAGGTGCAGCTAGCTACCCTAGTACATGTAGCTAGCTAGCTGCCTGGAAAGCCCTACCCCTTACGCAAATATTCATGCTGCTGCTGCTGCTGCTGCTGCTGCTGCTGCTGCTGGTGCTGCTGCTGCTTCTCCTACTGTGTCAGCTGCTGCTTCTGCTGCACTTGGCGCTGCAGCCATCTAGCGAGTTTGCTGCTGCCATTGCGGTTGTCTGTGTCTCCTGTGCTGTTCGCTCCGGTGGGCGTGGTGCTGCTGTCGTTGCTGCTGCTGCTGCTGCTGCTGCTGCTGTTGCTGCTGCTGCTGCTGCAACAGCTGCTGCTGCTGCTTCTGCCGGCGCCACCCTATGACGGCGTCTCCACGTCGCATAAAAGCACTGTGCTTACGAAGTGCTTCTTCTTGCTGCTGCTGTTGCTGCTGCTCCTGCTGCTGTTGCTGCTCTTGCTGCTTCCTCCTTCTTTTTGCTGCTGCTGCTGCTTCCAGCAGAAGCTTCTCTCCGTGCTGCTGCCACTGCTGCTGCGCTGCTGCTGCCTCGCGATGCAGCAGCAACTCCCTTTGTTGTTCTCGCATCACTTCTTCTTCTTCTTCCTGCAGCTGCCGCTGCTGCTGCAGCAGGTGCTGTTGCTGCAGTTGCTGCTGCTGCAGTTGCTGCTGCTCGAATTGCTGCATCTCCTCCGAGCCAGGAGAGCTTGATATGCCAGGCTGCAGTTGTACTGCTTTGTGATGCTGCTGCTGCAGCTGCTGCTGCTGCTGCTGCTGCTGCAGCAGCAGCTGCTGCTGGTATTGCTGTTGCAGTTCATGCTGCTGCTGCTGCTGCCGGGTCTGGAAGAAACGCCTCTGCTGTCGAGAGTGCTGCTGTTGCAGCTGCTGCTGTTGCAGATGTTGCTGCTGCAGATGTTGCTGCTGCAGATGCTGCTGCTGCTCCCTTGGATTTCTCCGCCTGTGGTAATCATCCTGCTGCTGCTGCTGCTGCTGCTGCTCTGCGGCAGTCAGCTGCTGCTCCCTGTGCTGGCAATCTAACGGCTCCAGCTGCTGCTGCTGCCGCTGCTGCTGCCGCCGCTGCTGCTGCTGCCGCTGCTGCTGCTGCCGCTGCTGCTGCTGCCGCTGCTGCTGCCATCCTGTGCAAGGTAGCCAAGAGTTTTCTTCGGATACATAGGCCAAGTGCTGTTGCTGCTGCTGCTGCTGCTGCTGCTGATGCTGCTGCTGCTGCAAATACCGTTCGTCGATGTATTCTTCCGTCAAGTGTTGCTGCTGCTGCAGCTCCATTTGCTGCTGCAGCAGCAGCTGCTGCGATTCTCCTCGTAGCAGTAATTCCTGTTGCTGTTGCTGCTGCTGGAGTTGCTGCCGATGGCGTCGCTGCAGCATTAGCTGCTGTTTCTCTTGCTGCAGCAGCTGTTCGTGCTGCAGCAGCAGCTCGTTTTGCTCTAGCAGCTCCGCCTCCCCGAGTGGCAAGCAGCGCTGCTGCTGAAGCAGCAGATTCTCTTCTTCTTGCTGCAGCAGCAGCTGCTGCTGCAGCAGCAGCTTCTGCCTGGGTTGTCTTGTCTTCTTCCGACGGGGCTGTTGCAGCTGCAGCAGGCTGTGCTGCCTCTGCTGCCCACGTGCAGCAGCTCGTGTTACTTTGGGTGCTGCTGCTGCTGCTGCTGCTGCTGCTGTTGCTGCTGCGGGCATCCAAGCCTGTACCTCCTGTTGCTGTTGCAGCCACGGCTTGTCCCCCATTAGCAAGGCCTTCTCAGAGTAGCAGCGGCAGTTGCTGCTGCTG
>CAJFCY010000492.1:10000-13871 GCA_904066265.1 Eimeria zaria
CCGCAGCAGCAGCAGCAGCAACAGCAGCAACAGCAACAGCAACATGAGCAGCACAGGAAATGCACACCTTCATTCTTATTCTGCAGCTATACAGCAGCAACAGCTGCAGCAGCAACAGCAGCAGCAGCAAAACCGCAACATCATAAGCACCAGGAGCACCAATGGCAGCAGCAGCAACAGCAGCAGCACCAGCGGCAGCAGAAACAACAGCAAAAACAGCAACAATAGGAACGGCAGCAGCAACAACAAAAGCAACAGCAGCAGCAGCAGCAACAACAGCAGCAGCAGCAGCAGCAGCAACAACAGCAGCAGCAGCAGCAGCAGAATCAATGAAGAGATGTACATAGAGGAGGTAGGGGGGCCCCTGCAGCTTCTGCCCTTGTCCAGCGCAGCAAGAATGACTGCAGCAGCAGCAGCAGCAGCGGGGTGCAGTCAACAAGACACCAGGCAGCAGCTTCATCAACATTTTGCTGCAGCAGCAGCAAACGTGCAGCAGCTCGCTGCTGCGCAAGCAGCGGTGCATCTGCATCCTGCTGCTCCTGCAGCTGTTGCTGCTGTTGCTGCTGTTGCTGTTGTTGTTGTTGTGGTGGTTGTTGCTGCTTATGGTGCTGCAGCAGCTGCTGCAGCTGCTGCAGCGGTCTGCTGCGGGCTGTCAGCTGTCTGCAGCAGCTCTTGAGGTGTACAGACAGCCGACGCAGCAGCTCTGCTGCAACCGACAGCACAAACCCTTTTGTCTGGAAACTCTCAGCCATTGTCTTGTCTGCAAAGGGAGACAGGTCGGGGCTGCACAACACCTGCAGCAGCAGCAGCAGCAGCAGCAACAGCAGCAGCAGTAGATGCAGCAGCAGATAGAGTAACAGCAGATGTAGCAGAAACAGCGGCGTTAGTAGATGCAGCAGCAACAAGACAGACAGTAGCAGAAGCAGCAGCAGCAACACCAACCAGCAGCAGCAACATCAACAAGCAGCAACAGTACAGCAGCAAGGGCAACAGCAGCATAGACTATGGCTATTGAGAGGCAGCAATGTTGCAGATGCAACAGCAGCAGCACGCAGCTAGAAGTGTAGCAGCAGCAGCAGCAGCAACAACAACATAGATACAAACAGGGTTGGCATCAGCAGCAACGGCAGCAGCAGCAACAGCAGCAGCAGCAGCAACAGCAGCAGCAGCAGCAGCAGCAGCAGACCTGGTCGAGGAGGAAGGCCTGGCGTAGTGCTGTCTCCACAGTTGTGAAAACGGAGACACCCCATTCAGCAATCTGCTGCTGAAAGGGGACACAGCAAACTAACGATATGCTGCCGCTGCTGCAGCACAGCAACGCCTCACAGTAAGCTGCTGCTGCTGCTGCTGCTGGATGCTGGCTGCCTGTTGCTGCTGCTGTTGTTGCTCCTGCTGCTCCCGTTGTTGTTGTTGCTGCTGCTGCTGCAGCAGAGGCTTTCGGGCTTCCCGGAGCAATTGCTGCAGCAGCAGCAGCACGTAGCGCCTCCACTGGCAGCGGCTTGCATGCATCTGCTGCTAGCTGCTGCAGCACCTCTTCCATTGTTTGCTGCTGCTGCTGCAACGCAAAGAGACACTTCAGGCTGTCAGCAACACCCAGCACATCCTGAGCAAATCACGCAGCAGCAGCAGCAGCAGCAGCAGCAGCAGCAGCACAAGCAGCCGAATCGAAAGCAGCAGCAGCAACAGCAGCAGAAGCAGCAGCAGCAACAGCAGCAGAAGCAGCATGTGAATAACAGCTGCAGATGCTGCAGTTGCAGCTAGTGCTGGCAGTGTTTGTCTGAACTCTCGTGCTGCTGATGCTGTTGCTGCTGCTGCTGCTGCTGCTACTGCTGCTGCTGTTGCTGTGTACCTGCTGCTGCAGCGACTCCTGCAGCAAGACCTTCGGCTTGCTGTGTATTTCTTCACCCAGCTGCCTCATCAGCTGCAGCGCAGGCTGCATGCATTTCAGTTTTAGCAGTGAAGGAGCTGCTGCTGCTGCCCCCTTGCTGCTGCTGCTGCTGTTGCTGCTGCTGTCTTCCTCTGCGTTAACCATTGCTTCCAGCTGCAGCAACGCAAGACACACCCCTAGAACCCTAAACCCTAAACCCTAAACCCTAAACCCTAAATCTCAATTCAGGCTGGACAGCTAAGGGTTGTAGAACCCGAAGGATTAGGGTTTAGGGTTTAGGGTTTAGGGTTTAGGGTTTAGGGTTTACCTTGACTAAGTAGTCTGCCTTCTTGTGGTTTGCTGTCTCCTCTCTTAACTTCTTCAAACAATACAAAAAGTTAAGAGCGCATAACACTGTCTCCTCTGCCTGCAACAACCTGCAGCAGCAGCAGCAGCAGCAGCAGCAGCAGCAACAGCAGCAACGTGGATAGTAGTCCGCCGCAGCAGCAGCAGCTGCTGCTGCTAATGCGGAAGTACTAGCAGCAGCAGCAGCAGAGACACCCTAAACACGTTCTGCCTGTGCTGCACTTGGAAACAGAAGCAGCAGCAGGAGACACCAGCAGCAGCAGCAGCAGCAGCAGCAGCAGCAGCAGCAGCCGCAGAAGGCAGCAGCAGCAGCAGCAGGTTACCTGTCTGCCTCATCGACAGCTGTCTCCAGGTCTGCTGCCTTCTGCTGCGTCAACTGCTGCAGCTGCTGCATTTGCTGCGATATGCGGCTGACTTGCTGCTGCAGCTGCTCTGTGCAGCAGCAGGCAGATTCCTTCTCGGCAGCGCTGCTGCTGCTGCTGCTGCTGCTGTTGTTGCTGCTGCTGTTCTCAAGGCTCTCAGCGTAACGCAGAGAGCTGCTGCTGCTGCCCTTGCTGCTGCTGCTCTTGCTGCTGCTGCTCTTGCTGCTGCTGCCGCTGAATTGCAGAAGCTCGGCGAAGTATGCGACTCCTGGCATGAGGGAGGCAAGGTGTGCAGACAACTGCAGCAGAAGCAGCAGCAGCAGCAGCAACAGCAACAGCAGCAGGAGCAACATAATATATAATAATATGTAGCAGCAGCATCCAAAGATATCGAACATGCTTAGGGTTTAGGGTTTAGGGTTTAGGGTTTAGGGTTTACTTCTTTGCGTATGTTGTTATCTAGAGCTGCTGTTGCTGCTTCTAGCTGCTGCAGCCGACAGCCCAGGGCCTCTGGGCCCTCCCCGCTAACATTTCTTACGAATGCACCCACACTAAATGCTGCTTCACCTGCCTGCTGCTGCTGCTGCTGCTGCTGCTGATTCTGGTGAGGATGCTGCTGCTGCTGTTGGTGATGCTGGTGCTGCTGCTGCTGACAGCACCCCCGCGTCCGTCTCCCTTCCCAAAGACAGCAGCTGCAGCACGGCGGGAGGCAAATGCTGCTCCGCCACTGCGCAGATCACACCGTAAACCCTAAACCCTAAACCCTAAACCCTAAACCCTCGAGGCAGTCGCTGCAAAACAGTTTGAGGTGTTCGCGTGTCACCTTGGGCTCTTGTCTACGCATACCGTACTAGCAACAGCAGCAGCAACAGCAGCAGCAGCAACAACAAGAACAACAGCAGAGCTA
Source organism: Eimeria zaria (assembly GCA_904066265.1). NCBI lineage: Eukaryota > Apicomplexa > Conoidasida > Eucoccidiorida > Eimeriidae > Eimeria > Eimeria zaria. The sequence continues at coordinate 13,503 of CAJFCY010000492.1, forward strand.
CAGCAGCAGCAGCAGCAGCAGCAACAGCAGCAGCAGCAGCAGCAGCAGCAGCAGCTCACCATCCATACGGATGCGGATTACGGGGCCCTCAAGGGAGGGCAAAGGTGAAGCCATTTTGCTGCCTTTTGCCGCATTTGCTGCTCCTAATTCTGCTGCTGCTGCTGCTGTTGCTGCTGCTGCTGCTGCTGCTGCTATGAGTCGGAGGTAGTTAGTATGTCTGGGGGCCCCCCTGGGGGCCCCCCCACATTCGTATGTTGTTTGTTGTATATAACATATAATGTTTTATTTATTTATTTAGTTTTATTTTTTTATTTTTGACAAAAAATTAGTTTAGAAATGCTGTAAACCCTAAACCCTAAACCACAAACC
>CAJFCY010000493.1:10000-12500 GCA_904066265.1 Eimeria zaria
CCTGCTGCACTGCAGCAGCTGGTTGAGTCTCCTGCAGCAGCAACAGCAGCAGCAGTAGCAGAAGCAGCAGCAGGGCGTTTAACAGCGACTCTTGCTGCTTCAGAGGAAGCAGACAGCAGCAATAGCTGCTTCAAATGGTGGCAACAACCCCAGCTGCTGCAGCATGTGCTGCAGCAGCGGCAGCTGCTGCTAGACGATGTCTGCCTCCTCGACGAGACCTTTGAAGCTATCGCATGCAGCAGCAGCAGCAGCAGCAACACCAGCAGCAGCAACAGCAGCAGCAGCAGCAGCAGCAAGATGCCGACGGAGCTGTGGCTTGCACTGCGTCGTATCGTGTCTTCAAATTCAGGTGTACATACACCCCACAGATTGTCTCCTTTCTGCTGTCTCCGTTAATATTAGCTGCTGCTGCTTCTCCTTTGCTGCATGCGCTGCTTGCTCTCGCTGCTGCTGCTGCTGCTGCTGCTGATGCTGCTGCTGCTGCTGCTGCGGTGTGTGTACACAGCCGTCCCTGTCTTGTTTGGGTCAGCACGAGACACGTGTGGGGTGGAGCTGCTGCTGGATGCTGCTGCTGCTCTGCTGCCTTCTCCCTTAGAGCTGCCTCTGCCGCAGCAGCGGTGTTACACTTCTGCTGTGTTTAGACAGCAGCAGCAGCAGCAGCAGCAGCAGTTACTGCTGCGGCAGCAGCAGAGGCTCCAGCAGAGACGAACCCGTCAGGGGCTGCCGCTTTCTGCATTGTCCCCCCAGCAGCAGCAGCAACAGCAGCAGCAACAGCAGCAGCGGCAGCAGCGCCAAGGGGGGAGGCTCTTTGCACCCAGCAGTGCCGCCATTGCTGCTGTTGCTGCTGCAGAAGCAGCAGCTGCTGCTGCAGAAGCAGCAGCTGCTGCTGCGGACGCAGCATTAGGCGGAGCAGGCATGGGGCACGCAACAGGATCAGCAGCAACCCCTGCAGCAACAGCAACAACAGCAGCAGCAGCAGCAACAGCAGCACCACCAGTACCTGCTGCTGCTGCTCTCTCACCGCATGCACTGGCTGCTGCTGCTGCATTTAAAATTCTACCCGACACTAGCGGTTCCCGGCTAGCATACTGTCGGGTCTTTGCAGGTAAACCCTAAACCCTAAACCCTAAACCCTAAACCCTAAACCCTAAACCCTAGCATTGAGTCCCTTATTAGCAAACCCTACAACGTAAACATAAAGCCACAAACCCTCAGCAACAACATTTATAAGCTGCTGCTGCTGTTGTTACTGCTGCTGCTGCTGTTGTTGTTATTGCTGCTGCTGCTGTTGTTATTGCTGCTACTGCTGTCGTTACTGCTGCTGCTTCCTCTGTCTCTGCTGCTGCTGTTGTTGCTGTTGCTGCCGTTTCCGTCGTTGTTGCTGCTGTCGCTATTGCTGCTGCTTTTGCTGCCAATCTTGCTGCTGTTGTCATTGCTGCTGCTGCTGCTGTTGCTGCTGCTGCTGCTGCAGGGAGGCTGGAAGCTCCGTGCGTTTTGTTTAATTCATCGCGGCAGCAAGTAGAGGTGGTGGAGCAGCTGCTGCTGCCAGCTGCTGCTGCATACACTCCAGCAGCAGCAGCAGCAGCAGGCGATGTTGCGGTGCTGCGAGGCTTGAAGCACACAAAGGCAGGAGATACGCTGCATGCGATTCCTGCTGCTGCTGCTGCTGCTGCTGCTGCTCGACGCCAGCAGCAGCAGCAACAGCAGAAGCAAATGCTTGCCCCATTCATTTTCCAGCTGCTGTCTGAGCAAGTGGATCCCCCGCTTGCTGCAGCAGCAACAGCAGCAGCTGCTGCTGTAAAGAGGAGCAGCAGCAGCAGCAGCAGCAACAGCAGCAGCAGAGTGAAGCATGAGGGTTTCTCTGAATCCGAATTGCATGCGAAGCTAGAGCAGCAGCAGCAGCAGCAGCAGCGTGTACTGCCTGTTTGTTTTTGCAGCATAGACAGCAGCAGCAGCAGTGAGGATGAGCAGCTGCAGCAAGCGCTGCAGCTGCTGCAGCTGCAAGACCCCTCCCTTGTCTTTACAGCAGCAGAAGGAGAAGCATTTGTTTTGTGGGGGAGGGGACAGCTGCAGCTAGAAGTTGTTAGAGACAGGCTACGCAGAGAATTCGGTATAAGCCTCCTGCTGCTGCTGCTGCTGCTGCTGCTGCTGCTGCTGCTGCTGATATTGCTGCTGCTGATGGTGATGGTGCTGCTCCTTGTTGTGGTGGTGATTTTGCTGCTGTTGTTGGTTATGCTGCTGCGCTTGCTGCTACTGCTGCAGCATTTGCTGCTTGTCGTGCGCTTCACAACTACATGAGTCTTATTGTTTGCTGCTACTGCTGTTGCTGCTGCTGCTGCTGTTGCTGCTGTTGCTGCTGTTACAGGTCTAACGACGCACGTAGCTCCCGTGGAGGTGGCGTACAAGGAGCTGCTGCTGCAGCCCCTCAGCGGGAGCATAACATGGCCTCCATGCAGCAGCAGCAGCAGCAGCAGCAGCAGCAAGAGCAGCAGGGGGAGAA
>CAJFCY010000494.1:0-13853 GCA_904066265.1 Eimeria zaria
TGGTATTTGGTCTGGTGAATAAACGATGGCCTGCAGCCTAGTGCGCAAGCTGCACGTTGTGTGTAGCCACATTTGGCGCTTCGGCAAACGTCAAGAAGCGTGTGGCTCATTGTGTATTTAGACGAACGCTTAAATTGGGTTTGGGCGGTATATGTTCAGCTTACGATTGTGGCATTGACTGTGTGCTGTACGAGTTGGGAATATCACGCCGATGTGTCTGCAGATGTGGGGCATAGTAAGGAGGCACAAAAGAGGGGAGGGGCGTTAAAGTATAGTTGGACGTAATCTACAAGCTGATAGTCCACACCTCATAGAGGCGCGTATTCGCCAATGCATATTTTAAAAAGACTGCGCTTTGGTAGGCGGTCTTTGCAAGCCTGCTTCTGTTCACAGGTCGCACATTACAGAGGTGCGATGCTATGTTTTCAGAAGAGCCTTTTCTTGGATGGCTAGGACTTGCAGCTGGCTGCGGCAGAGTGAATAGCACGCTGTACTGATCAAATGGAAATGGGAACGGGAAATTGAATTTAGCAGTGTGCTCAGCGTGGCACAGCAGGAAACAGCTAATAACATGAAAAACAATATCTTATGGGAGTAAGAACGGTTCTAACAGCAAATGTTCGAAAGCCGTTTCAACAAGGCTTCCAAAAGGACTCACTGCACGATGTAGAGTATCATTCACTTGTCTTGTTTCCATCGCTGTTCGTGCAGACACAGCTTACTCTCTAGAGCCTTGAGTTTTAACTTTGGGCTTTTGAAAGACCTCACTGCAGGTACTTTTTCTGGTTAGTGTGTTGAACTGTATCAATATATACCACCTTGGACCGCACATCTCTGGGAACATGCAATCATTAGTAGCCGCTAAAAAAGCGAATAAGATTGCTGAGTTGCCAATGTGTTAGCCACCGTTGACCCTAGGTCAAAATGCTTCATCCGTTGGATGGCCTACGTCTTGTGATGTTCACTTCATCCCCTGGCCCTTGTTATCCGGAGAGTGTGTAGTTCAAGAAATCTACAACTAAAGCCAATATCATGGCTTCTGTTGGCTCATGAGAATTAGGTTTTCTGTTTCTTCCTGAATGAGGTTGCTGCTGCATGGTACTGCTTAACGTTTGGCAATCGCGTTATATTAATAATCGGACATCCTCCTAAACAAACGCTCATCTGCTTTTGAGGCAAAGATGATTTAGAGAAAGCATTACAAGGTCTTTTGGTCGTTCTGTTATTGTCGTTGATGACACCAGTAAGCGCATGTGTAAATGGATGCGTTGTAGAATGTACGCTATAGGCACAAATGCCTTAAATACCAAATATCGTTTATTTCCTGCATCTGAGGGTGTTGATGCGTTAGCGGCGGTAGACGTTTCCAAGCCATTTGCATCGCTGCCTTTTCGTTTTAGTTTCTTGGGGTCCGTTGCCTCTAGAGACAACTGTTTCCGCTCTTAATTCTGTTCCTCCCTAACGGTTCATTCGACAGCACCGCAAATATGTGAAGTGTAGCCCTACTTTGCTCGCTACATATTTCTTGTCACTTTCGCTGCCCCCTACAAGTAAAGACCGCATTCTTGTGAGCGGCATATTCTGACAGTTTGACAAGTCAATTGAGGAATATCCATCGGGGATGAACAACCGTGTCACTCCAACGTACCCACATAGCAGCCACCCACACCATCTGGCCATGCTACGGATGGGCGTATTCATGCTTTCGTCAAGCGACGGTAGTCCCTTGAGATGCAGTGGTGTTCGATCCGTTCACATTTTGTTTGCAGAGATCGATTTGGTATACAGTAAATTTACGGAAAAGTGACTCCCCGAGACGCACAGCATGCACAATATGCGGGAGCGTTTCACAGCTTATTCAACTAAAATGTGACTTCTCGATTATTATATGTGCCTATATTAGGAGGAAAATAGAGAAAGCCACTTTCGAAAACGGCTGTGAAGGGGGCCTGAAGACCTTGTGTTTGTTTTAGAGCCAATAGGCTCGATGTATGTTGTCGCCACCACCGCATTGGAACTTAATGGCATAGGCAAGTACTGTAGCCGCAAAGAATGACCCCAGGCAACAGGTTCCTGGCACGGGTGCGAGAAATCCCTTGTGATGTTTGCTACATGTCCGCATGTTTGCCGATGGAGTTTTCAGGATATGCCTTGCACTCAAATGAAAGGATATGTGGAGTACCCTTCATAGTTACGTCACCTGGTATAACCCGAGAGTTGCTTGTAATTGTGCAGCAAAAAGAACTGTCAAGCGGTATGCAGGGTTGCAAGAAACGCCTCCCACACAAGGATGTTTGTTAAACCCTTGACTTAAATTTGTCAGTCATATCCATAAGAGTTCTCAATGGCACCATGTGTCAATTATCAACTCGACAGTTCCAAACGCAATGCAATGTGCGGACGGCAAAGGAAAGTTACTTCTGATTCCCCTATGGACATGTGGGCGTATTGCCTATCCTTGTGATCGTGGACACTGTGGCTGGCTGTGCTTGTTGTACTTTATAGGCCTGAAATTAACGAAAGCGAACAGCGCCAGCGGTAGTTATGGCTGCTCAATTTTTGCATTAACTGTGGTCGCCTCGCATTTTGGACGCAGTTGGAAATTGACCCCACTGGCAATCTGTGATTCTCGATATTGAGTTGCTGGGAACTACAGTGCACAAGGCTGAGGAAGAGCATAATTAGGTCATACTCTTTCTACGCGTGGCGCAGTGTAGCTTCGAGTCAGTCAAGTTCAAGAAGACACTGCATTACTCCTATGGAACGCAGTTCTTTTCTCAACGAAACGTTAAAACGCAAGTTCGGAAGGCGCATATTACAGACCTCCCGAACACTGTGACGGAATGTGGATTTGAACCGGTTTATCACGAAGGCTTGTTGATTCAACCTGCAGTGAGTACGTGGGCGCCCTCCTCTGTTTTTACACACATCTACCCAACTGTACACACCTGCCTAATGTAGGATTCAACAGTACAATAGCCTAGTGCTCGCTCAGCGAGCAGTAAGCTCCCGCGCAGCGGCGTCTCAAGTTCTTGAGCTGCAGGTGGCTGTTACCCAGCATAAGACTCTTAAGCACACCATTGAGCAAGCAGTGCGATATATATGGCAGAGGGATGCAAGCTTCGTTGATATATCCGCCCAGCCTCTAAAGCTAGGTCCTCGAAAGGAAGACGAGCCCATGCTCATGTCTGGCCGGTTGCAACTGCACCGTTCAGAGAGCATGGCGTTAACTGGCCGGAGCTAGTGTTCAACTATCAACACAGATCGCAGGAGCCATTGTGTTGAAGACAAATCAGCTTCTTTTCGCAGGCAGCCAACTGCGAAATCTAATGAGCTGTTGAAGAACCATCCGATCATTGCCCTACGCAGCTCACACATTAAGCGGTCGTCAAATCTGTAGACAGTCGGCTGGTACTTCGCGGAATACCGTCGTAGATGAAGCAGACGCCGCTGCTAGTGCAGCTAGATTACCAACTCATTCCACCCCTCTACAGATACTATCAAAAGCAGATCACAGTATTCTCGACTTCGCAGCCGGGGACGCCTACACTAATGCGGCACAGCCAAACGCCGTCAAACTTCGTGTATCAATATCAAGGCTTTGCCCGCTGGTATACAAATCCTGTCTCTGCAGAGGGACCCCTAACTTCGCGTGCTTCCAGAAATACACTGTTGTTCTGAACCATGCGCTTACAATGCCAGAAAAGTCTGCTGCATCACCGATTTCCCGTATGCCTGTCGTGTAACATGTAACCTGCTTACGATGTTCTCATGATGGTCAAGCACCTCCGCCCTCAGGCAAGCAACTGATAACGACTCTCCTTATTATCATCTTGGCTTCGCTAGATGATAGCCTACCTACATCCATCCTCTGAAATAAATATGCACTACATGCCAGCACCAACAGGACTCGTGCACCTTCCATTCTCACGAGCTGACAGCCCAACAGCCAGAGAGATAGCAACAGCATACTCCCAGTTTTTTCCATCTTCGTCCGCTATGAAAAGCATGCATTAACCGCTAATAAAAGCGCAGCACTGTACGCTTATTCACCCACATCCTGTATTGCTAACCTTCAGTGCAGCATTCACGGCACTACTCTGCTATCCTCACCGAGATTGGCCACGTACACCAACGCGCGTGTTCCTCCCCATGCAGTGCAAAAAATGAGCCATTCTCTTACCCCGTCCCCTATTTCCGAAATACGTATTCCAAAATATTTTTTTCGTGGCAAAAGCATCGTTTTTGCACAGTTGTTCCAAACTCGCAACGTTTAACATTCTGTTACGCTGAACCAAAACAGCATGCTACTCGTCCTCCATGCAAACACTCGCGGCCATCTCCCGCGTTCTGGACTGTGACCAACCATGTCTTGCAACGCGCTAACGCTCGACACTGCGCATCCACTCACTTCAAAGATTCCGCCACACGAGTTGGCGATCTCGTGCCATCGCGCGTGCAAATGCTCCTTTTCACCCGTGACTTGTAACAAACCCAGAACACCCGCAGCCGCCAATCACATAACTTCGTTGGCAACTGATTCTACACCTGCACTATGCAGATGCTGCTTCACACGGATCTTTGCACCTTCTTCCACCTCCCAAATCAACACCTACCCTCTGCTCCAGCGCAACCACCCGTCGAGCTTCTTGCCAAATTTGCCTCCATGCGGATTCACATAGCACATCACACCTTACGGATGAGTGAGCAAGCGTGTTTACAACCCTCTGCGCTGACAGAAAACGCCCCGACTACAGACACATCGCATCCTCTCCTGATGGGTAAACCGGGTTCACCTGCCGCTAGATGTCATATGGCAGGGTTACTCTGCCAGGTTGGGCGTGCAACGAACATTGGCGTGCGTAAGCCATTTCATTGGTGCTTGTTGCAGAGTCGCAAGGGGTTCTACTACGCATAACAAGACAAGTAACAAGTTAGGTTCGTACAACTGAAATTATGCTTTGTCATCTACTATAACATATTCGCGACAGACATAGGCTGCCCGAATCCGTATAAATTATGCAGGCCAACCGCGTCTACATAGCGATTACTTTACGTCCGAACTGCTCATCACGCAGATTCACTCTGATTTTCGAAGCTATTCTCCGAGCCGCGCACCACTCACACCCATCCCCCACAAACACGCTGCTAACTCGCCTCCCTTTCCTCACTGTAGTCCCACACTGGAGCCACACTCATAACATGTCCTTCACTTCCTAAATACGGAAGGAACCATCACGCTGCTCGTCCTCCACGCTAAAGCCTCCGGCAATCTACACTATTCTACAATGTAAGCACTCGTCCCTTGCCACAAGATCGCACTCGATACTCCATTCTCACTTCTCTCCGAAACACCTGCCACTTTGTTTATACTCTTTTGCCACCGCGTGCACAGCGCGCGCCTTTTGCATGCGTCAACCGCAAGATGCAAAAATACTCAAAGCCATAAAAAGTCAACCCCTGACATCAACTAACGCTGGCACTCTGTATATGTTCCTTCGAGGAGACGCACCAATCGCTTCATTCAAACCCAAACTCAACTCCTGGCCCGACACACTCACCGTAGGACCTCTTAACACCTCATCCCTAATGCAATGTGCATTCACCGCTCACAATGAGCGTTACTGATTGCTGTGCCGCAGTCTTCAAAACAGTCAACAATAACAACGAACGTTACGTCTACACACATACCTGCACCCGATACTGCTGGTGCCCACACCACGTTTAGTTGCCACTAAACTCCATACGGCAGGCTCCCACCGTCCCCTTACGTGGAAAACAGGGGCAGCGTTCGCCTGTGGAACCAGCGGTAACTCTCCTATTCGCGCGTCGCCACCATATATTTTGTCAGAGCCGTTAAATGGGCTGTCATGCGCATGCGAACGTTTGCAAGCTCCTGCAGCACTATTCGCGACAAGCGGTAGACACTAAGCCGGTGTTTTCTATGTTTTTATGTTCAGGTTTGTTCAGAAGAGTAGATCTACCGACGGCGGCAATATGCATTGCATGCTTATGCTAGCGAATCACATTCTGTCTTGCTTGGGTTCACTGCACCATCCGCAACTTGTACATACCCTAGCCAAGCATATCTCTAACGCGTATGGTCCTTCCTTACGGTGTGCCACGCCTGAATCATTATCTTGCCAAGTCCTCTACGCCGTTACAGAAGTCTGTTGAACCATTTTCCATAAAGCAAATGCCTTGCATTTTTTCGCCTGTCGCGTGGCGCTGCTCACCGTGTTTGGTGGGCAACACAGCACGATTTTTGTAGTCCATGCTAAAATGTTTTCTGCTGTATTGAGCACTAGACACAGTGGATGGTGCTATACCTGCGAGTGCATGAGGCCTGGAAACCTTCTTCGCTAGTTTGCCTAAGCACACGAAGGAGGTTTACCAGGTTCCAGCTTCTGGTAGGATGCCTTCATCCACGAATTTTGCAGCTAATTGCATTGTATGGCCGAGTTGGGCGGCATACGTTTCTCTACAGTCTGCTGAATCGGAGTCCCGGCAATCAAAAGCGATCAGCTGCATCGGGCTAAACATCGTCAGTGATTTCCACTCTTTGCGCACTTTGTGATCGCCGGCATCGATCGTTCGTAACATTATCTTTCGCTGGAGGCACTGTATTCTCCATATCATCGACTGCACTAATTGTATAACTCGTAGCAAGGCTGTAAGCGTATTGTTCACTCTGTTGCTCAATGCGTGCTGCTCTCTACAGAGCGCTTTGCCAGCACTGCATGCCAACTCCCTGCACACAATACGGAATGCTCCCCAAGCGACCCCGTGCACTTCTTTTGGGTTGCCGTAACTCTGCTCAGTAGGGGGCGTGCAGTTCTACGAAATGTGGTTGGCAGGTCTGCTGCTAATGCTCAGTATGCATTTCGCTTGTCTCTTAGCCACTCCATTTGCCAACCAGTCGCAATCCGTAGCATGCATTCTCTCGAACACTTCACAAACAACTGATGCAATGCACTCAGCAACTGATACAATGCACTCAGCATGCGGAGGGCATAGAATGGTGTAACCCCCGAGTCCACCAAATCTTCCCCACACCGTTACATTATTCACCGTAGATATCATTGGGATGGCCCCATATGGAGTGCAGAAGTTGCTGAAGCAGTTTTCTCAAAGCGTTCATCCGCTCCAGCACTCAATTCTTTAATGGGAAGCTGACGCTTGCACACCTGATTAAATATAAAAACTTGGACATATTTTCTCCGAAAGGCAGTACCTAGGCTTCTCTCCGGTTTACGCCCCTTACGTTCTTGAAAAGTCTGCCTGCTAAGCAGTCCGTCTGATCAACACCTCACACGTACGTTTTGTTCGGGCACGGTGCTATGTCTAGCCTGCTGTACTGCATCAAGACAGAATCCAACTCAGCATTCGTCCTAGGCTTCAACTTGTCAAGTACTTCCCATTCCTTAGCCTTGTGAGCAAATCACACTCATCTCTTCGAACGGACCAGCCTAAAAGGCCCGCTGCTTTTCTTGGGTTTCCTTCGCTCATGCCTGTCACTTCCCAGACATGGAGATGCACTACCCTCACAAAGTAAATCTGTTACTACTGCTGGCAGTCTCTGCAACCTCTCCAGTACTAGCTCTCTGCACACAGCGACGTTTCCGAAGCATGCATCAATCATAAGTCGTCAACCACCAACAATACGCCACCGTAGTTCAAACGAGTACCACAGAAGCATGTGTATATATCTAGTTTGCACTTCGTATAAACCCAGCTTTGCTCACTACTGATAATTGACTACGCCAGATGGCGCAGTGCCGTCTCGTGCATGGGGTGTCGTTGCCGGTGCCCGAAACTGCAACGGCACTCCACACGCCGTAGAAAAGTGCCGCGCCCCCAGCGGGCAACAGAATCTCTTCATATGACGAGGTCTGTATTGACAATGAGATATGAGCTAGAGGTTTTCGAAAGGTTGGTGCAGCAGCGTTTCCTACGCCCCTCCATGCTTTTGCAACGCCCTTTAGCCGGCTTTCTATGTTCCTTGCACTCGTCATGCACCTTTCCCAAGCCATTGCCCCAAAGTGCAACGGTAGTTCATATGAAAAGTAGTCTTTGCGTGCTCGAAGGACACCATATGTTTCGGTGTCGTGCCATTTGTTTGAATCTAGCACCGTCTGATACTACGAGGAAAAGGATGCTGGTGCAAAGCCAGCACGAAAACCTCTTGTTTGATCCACCGCTCTAATTAAATGCCTGGCATCCGCAAACCCGTGCTATCGTTTCGCCACAGTTCAACACTGACCAAGACAATATACTGAAAAGCTTCTCGAAACCACGGCAAAGCGACACACTACATGCTTGGCTGCTACGACCCAGCTACCCCTGGTGGTTCATAGAACAGCCCATCGCTAGCCGCTGGGCACCCAATAAAAAATAAAATAATCAGTTTTCTGTGCTCACTCAGTTCCCGCGTCCACCCAGTTCCTGCGCTGAGACTCAACAAAGAGATGGCACTCTCATAGAACGAATTCACGACGATACAGGGCATTATGAGGTAAGAATATCAACACACGCTCCCTAAACAGGTGATTATAAGAAATACCAGCAGTATTAAACACCAACTGATAGTTTATGAAGCGCTGTCGATTCCATCCTCTCCACATGCGCTGTTCCAATATGAGTTCAGGTCTATGCTTAGCATTTATACTCGTCAAACACGTCAGCTGTTTCCCATCATACGCCTATGGACCTGTTGGCAAGCTGGTGTCCTCTGCACAATTTGATGGAGCCGAAACGGCATGTACTGCTGTGCACTCATGCCGACGAACAGAGGGCGTCTTGCATAAAACATCCACATAATGAGTGAAACAGCAGCTTTCCAAAGACTCCAAACTTCTGGAGAAAAGGTGGCTTTATGCAACGGCCGGCACGGCTTGACCATTGGACTGCCGCCAACGCGTGCGGGACAATTCTACTTGTATTTGCTCAGGGATATTGTAGCATGCCCTACGTGCGGTTGAGACGTGTACACAGACTGGTGCGTAGACTACCTCCCAAAGGAGAAGGATGTGTTCATCAATTGCCTATTAAGTTAGTACATGCAGCAAAAGGGAGCTTGGATCTGACTAGATATGGGGCTGTCGAGCAGCACGAGTTGCAGCGAGGTGAGATGCAACATACGCTGGGCTGCCCCAACTCCCCGTGCGTAGGCAGCCTAGCGGCAGCGCTTTGGTTGCCTAAGCTGTGGGGAAAGAGGTTAGCTGCTTTTATGGACTCTTTTCTTACAAGTACTTGACTTTTTCGCAGCTCACGGTAGTCCTTTGATAATATCAAGGACTTTCGTTGCACAGACGATGTTTCAAAGGAACAGTTGCGCCCCTACGCTCATTAGATCTGGAAAGGGAAGCGAAAACTAGCTGTTTCTTGGAAAGCTGTTACCCTAAGCGCCAGATTGCCCTGTTGCTCACAGAGGTATAATGCAGATAGCTCGCGTTTCTCTGCTAGCAGAGTAACTTCAAATACAGTGGCGTACAGGCCGCCATGGTTTGAACGTTTCTGTTTCATAACGAAACGATAGTCCGTCTTCAGAAGAAGGAGCTTCTTATTTTGTCCATTCATCAGTGCAGCTTTCGACAACAGCAGCTATAACACACGCAGACAGCGCGAAGGCTTACCAAACGCAGCAAGCGGCTAGAAGCGACTTCGCTGGTGTCTGTGTAAAACCCGCTGTTGGGAGCAGGCAGCGCCCCAGCGAGCCTCCGTATTGCTCGTTTCTTGATATTATGAAGCTTCTATAGCTACAGTGGGTGTATATCTATGCGATCTGTTCTGGGGCTGCGCTAAGGCAGCCGCGACCTTGGCCGCGCGACGTGTTCGGTCTAGGATCCGCCTCCTGGGGCGGCGAGTCCTTCAGCGCATGCGGTTGTGTGCTGCTGGTCTTTCTGGAAGAAGCTAAGAAAAAAACATTTAAACCTATTATTTAATGGCCTGTACAAATACCAAAGGGATTCCTCTTTAAGCCTGTGTTTTCTCGCCAACAGGCGCTGCAGGCACTTGCGGGCGCCTGCAGCAGCCTACCGCTTCCAGCAAACAGCACGCGACAGGGGTGCTGCAGCTGCAGCACAGAACAGGACCTCTTGACTTCTCCTCCTTGAATGTTTCGTAGGCCCGATTATCATATGCGAGAGATGCATACAGGCTGCTTGCAGCTCCCCTGCAGCAGTTTCCTATAGGAGCCTTCCTTAACCCGCACCACTATCATTGCTGGCTGAGGCCGCGGCGGCGGCCTCCGCCCTTCCTAGGGCCCCTTGTGGGCCTGCAGGCTCCGGCATGCGTGATGGGGGGAGCAGCTGCTCCTCAGCGTGCGGCCCAGATACAGTAGCTGGGCCTCGAGGCCTCAGTTAGCGGGGCCAGTAAGGGGGGGAGCAGCGAGGGAGGCACCAGGGCAGCAGGGCAGGCCATAAGCACTGCTTTAGCTGCTCTCCCCTCTGCCTGCATGCAGGTGAAGCCATTGGTAGGCGACAGAGACGGCGAGAGTGGAGACAGAAGGGGGCCCCTCTTAAGGCCTACTTCCCTCCTAGCAGAGGCCCCGAGTTCGCACTCTGTTAGGGGGATGACTGGTGGGCATACTGGCGGTTTTTTGCTGTTTGCAGCGGTTGCTGCAGCTGCTGTTGTTTCTGCTGCAGATGCGGCTGCTCCTTTCCCTGCACCGCGCGATTTTGACCCTTCGAGCAGAGCATCCCGTTTGTACGGGGGCCCCATTGGGGGGGCTCCCTCCTATCCTCCGTCTGGGTTAGGGGCCCCTGGCGTGTGGGGCGAGGGTGGTAGCCCTGACGAGGGTTTACAGGGTGTGCAGGTTGGTGGAGATGTTGAGGGTGGCGCCGGTGATGGTGAGAAGGAGAGAGAGGCTCTTGGAGTATCGAGTGTATCTTCTTCTCGCCGTAGGAGTGCATCATCAACAAAGTCTGTGAGACGATGGGCAGATCTGGGACCAGCTGGTGGTGATGGGGAGAGGAGAGATGTTTGGGGTCGTGCTCTAAGGACAGCGGGGAGCTCCATTCGTTTAGCTTCTCGTAGGATGTACAGACGTACAGAAGACTACTGGAGAGAGCCACAGCGTCGACGGGCTATGTTCTATTTTGCTGTTGTTGCTGCACTTGCTGTATGTTTAGCATATGGTGAACATCGTTTACGGGTTAAGTCAACAGAAGGGCAACAACTTCAAGAACGTGAGGCATTTATGGTGGAGATTGATAGAGATTTGGCTCTAGAGAAAGAAGAAGTTAAGAAAGGGTTAGATGAGGCAAATGCTGTTAAAGATGAACATGAACGTACAGCTAAAGAGTTAAGAGAACAAGAAGAAGAAGTAAGAAAGTTGAGAGAACAACTCCGAAAGAGAGCAGCAGCATTACAAGAAGAACAGCTAATGTTAAGTGTAAGGAAAGCAAAAACAAGAATAGCATCCCAGGTAGATGTAGATAAAAGACTTTCTATGAATGGAGGGGCTGCATTATTTGGAGGAGGTGAGGGGAGTGATGAGGAAACACGATTGTATTGGTTAGATGAAATAGCAAGGAAGGAAGCAGGAGCTGCTCTTAGTAACATGGCTTTGTTAGAAACAGAGGTGAGATCTCGTTATAATACATTACTTCGGCTTATGGACTTAGATACATTAACACCTCAGGTTCAGCAGCAAGCATTAAGGTTAAAGGAGCAGCTTAGAAATGCTGTTTCTGAGTTAGAAATTCAAGTGCATGCAGCACTTGGGGCTTTCAGGGATGATCTATGGGTAGCTCGAGCTGAGAGGAAACTCCTATTAGACCCATCAATTAAAGATGCATTAAGGAAGGGTATTGAATCCGAGTGGGTTTCTCAAGAGGAACATTATATAAGACTTCGAGCTATGCAACAAGCAACTAGAGAAGCATTAACAAACAATAGACGTGAGATAGATACATTAAGAAGAGTACATGAAGAAGGGCAGCTACCTGCAGAAGAGCTTCAACAACTCCGTGGGCTGTACTTTGCCCTTATGAGTGCAGAACTTTATCAAGAAAGCTTCTTACGTGTTATTGATGCAGATCTGTCTAGACACCTGAATCGAACAGACTGGATTACGAAAATGGAAGCTCTCTTAGAAGAAGCTACAGAGAGAGCTAGAGCAGCAAGAGATGCATGGGCTACTGAGAGAGCTGCATTTGCTGAATTAAGAGGAAAAATTAAAGCTATTAATGGTATTCTATCATTCCTTGATGATAAGATGGACTTATGCTTTACTGTACATAAAACATGGTCTCAGAAATGGGCAAGGGTAGAAAGCTCCAGATAATTATTTAATCTAAGGGGCAACTTTTAAAAACATTATTATATGCAAATATATATTGCAAACACAATGAATCAATATAACGCCTGCTGCAGCATATGCAGCTACAACATCATATGCTGCAGCAGATGCAGCAAGCAACATATGCAGAAGCATTCGCAACAGCAGGTGCAGGTGAACAAGGGACTAAGCGGCAAAGGGGTTTCTAAACCCTATAAACCCGCAAATCTCCCAAACTTCCTTAATTAACTTATTCGTACCCTTCGACGGGGGCCCAGAAAGCATGAATACATGCATGGGGCCCCCTTCCTCTCTCCTTAATCTCGGTATCATTCTGAAAGGCTTGTCTTCTTTTATTTCTATTCTGCTGTACGATGCTGCTACTTCATTTCAATTGCATGCATACTGCCATTATCAGCGGAGTTCATCTCGTATTCTGCTACAAACCCTTTAAACAATTGCGGCGTCTGCCGCCTCCGCCCACTTAGTAGACAGCGCGTCAACGCACGCTGAAGGGTTGTTCTCTTCAGTTTTTCTTCTCTGCCAGCTTGTACATATATTTTTATGCTTGTATTTATATAAATGTGGGTAAATCTCAATGTGTGTACGGGGCTGTTCAGGATTCATATATATATATATATATATATATATAGGTGTATGAATGTGTGTGTGTCTGTCACATATACTCTCTATATATGTACATTTATGTGTAATATGCCTGCATATACACATACTTGTATGTATATATACCTGTATATGTGTATCTCTTTGTGTGTTTGTACGGCTGTGTGGGTACGCGCCCCTTGTTAGCGCGTTTGTATTTCAAAGTCGCAAGTCTTCTAGGTGATACAGCAGAAATATATATTTGTAAGAAATAGGTTAACATATTTGTGCAAGTATGTTTGTCTAAGTTTAATGTACAAAATTATAGACAGCCTTATACATATATCTAGCTTCAGGACCCTGTGTGTTTCTCGTAATTGTTGTTGTTGTTCTTATTATTGTTGCTGTTGCTGCTGCATGCCAACGCACGCAGCCTCAAAGCAGACAAACTACATTTTGTATCGAGGGAGTATCTGCCTGCTTTGCCCGAGAGGGTTAAAACGGCCCTCACGCCTCAACGGCTGCTGCGAGGAGGAGACAGTTGGCTGCAGTCTCCTCCTCTCTGCAGCCTCCTCTACAATACCAACCCCTCCTTTTGCTGCTTGCAGCTAGAGTTTAAATTTATACCGAGATTAGCGCCAATGTAACAACCAAGGGGACAGGCTGCAGCAATGAAGCGGTGCTCATAGTTGTCTGCTGCTGCGCTGTTGCTGTTTGTCTACTGTACGGAGATAAGCATGCGTACCTGTAGCAGCTACACAACAATTAGTCTGTCTTAGAGACACTTGGGGGGCCTTCGCTGCTGCTCGCTGCCTGTACACCGTAGCTCCATCCATTCCAGGCGATGAGGTATGCAGTCGTATCTGCCTCTCGGAATGCAGATATATATTACATATACATATATATAAATGCATTCGCATATATGCACATCCATACTTATATATCTTGTCTCTTATACACATCTGAC
>CAJFCY010000495.1:0-13837 GCA_904066265.1 Eimeria zaria
TATATATATATATATATATATATATATATATATGTATGCATGTATGTATGTATGTATGTATGTATATATACCGTGTGTGCAGACAGATAAGCATTAACTGTTTTCTGTTTTACAGCTACTTTAAACAAATAAACAGCAGCAGCAGCAGCATACACCTCGAGCAGCTGCAGCCCATTCAGTTTGTCATCTCAGCTCAGTAAACAAATATTAAATACAAATTAAAACAATAAAAAAACAGAAAATGTTAAATTTATGCAAAAAACTAAAATATAATATAGAATGGGAAACCCAATTTCAGGTGTACAGACACCTCAGCAGCATCTCTTTTAACGAATACCGCTAATAGCGTAGTTTCAAATATTTTATATTTCGTCATTACAACAAAACAAATTACTATTCATACACTGCATTAACACACAAATCTCCTTACGACTGACACCCTCCCTGCTGCTGCTGCTGCTGGCGGTACTCTGTTTTTTGCTGCTGCTGCTGCTGGCGCTGCTGCTGCTGCTGGTGCTGCTGTTGTAGGGCAGTTATTTCGGTTAATGCTGCCAAGAGAGGCTTGCCGAGGAATGGTAAGAGTTTCATTTGACGAGTATGTTGCTGCAGCCGACGCAGCTGCTGCACAGCTTGCAGCTCTGCGCTGTATGTACACCCCGCCGATAGCATTTTCCGTTACTTTGTGTTGTTTAATGTTATTTGTTTCTTTCAGCTGTACTTTCATATCTTTTAAAGTCTTCTTATCTACACGGCGGTAGCCACAGGCTGCCTGAGATGTTGCTCTTCTGCCTTGTCGCCCTCCCATTGCTGCTGTTGCTGCTGCTGCTGCTGTTGCATTATCTGCTGCTTCTGGTGCTGCTGCCATTCCAGTTTGCTCCTTTGCTTTCATGCCTTTCTCTCGTATCTGCCTTCCAGAAGCAGAAGCAGAGGCAGCAGCAACAACAGGAGCAGCAGCAGCAGCATTCTTTAGGCCTGAAGGCTTCACCTCGCGCTTCTGCAGGTAAACGCGGCAGACAGCAGCAGCATTTGGTGCTTCCTTCCTCGTCATCTGCTGCTGCAGCGGAAGGGGGGCTGACGCCCTGCTCAGTGGAGCAGCAGCAGCAGCAGCAGCAGCAGTAGGAGCAGCGGCAGCAGGCGCGATGCGGTGAGTAGAGCTGTTAGGCAGGCAGGCGCTGCAGTCAAAACGCGCATTCGCTCCGCCCCACGCGGAAGCATACGCCTGCTGCAGTTGCTGCTGCTGCACCTGCTGCAGTTGCTGCTGCTGCTGTACCTGCTGCTGCATCTGCTGCTGCATCTGCTGCTGCATCTGCTGCACTTCCTTAGGGTGTTCTTGAGTTTCACGGTGACACGAATCGCTGAAATTTTGAAAAGGACTGAGTTGCTGCTGCTGCATCTGCTGCTGCATCTGCTGCTGCATCTGCTGCTGCTGATGGTGTAGTTGTTGCAATTGCTGCTGCTGCGAAGATAAGGTGCAGCTAGGCTGCGCCCACGAGTTTTGTTGCTGGTGTGTGCCGGCGGCAGCAGCAAGACGCTGTCGCTGCAGCAGCAGAAGCTGCTGCTGCTGCTGTTGCTGCTGTGCTGCAGCAGCATTAAACGTTGAATGTATGAAGGAAGCCTCCTGCATGCAGAAGTTATTACTGTCTAATTTCTCTTGCGGAACAGAAGCTGTCAACGGAGGCAGCGTCCTTCGCCCTGCTGCTGCTGCTGCTGCTGTTGCTGCTGCTGCTGCTGCTGCTGCTGGTATTACTGCTGGGGATGCTGCGCTCTGTGACTCGCTGCAAAGGCCTTCATTTCGTTGTCGTTGCTGCTGCTGCAGGTATGCTGTCTGCTGCCAGTCTTGCAGTTGCTGCAGCTGCTGCAGATGTTGAAACTGATGAAGCCGCTGCACGTGAAGCAATTCTGGGTGCCGCTGCTGCTGCTGCTGCTGCTGTTTCTGTTGCTCTATACGCTGTTGCTGGAGCTGTCGTGAGGGGAGATGATGCATTTGCTGCTGCTGTTGCTGTTGTTGCTGCTCCAGCCCCATCTGCTGCTGGAGGGCATGCGTTTGCTCCATTGTTGTCGGTTGCTGTAGCCTCTGTTGCTGCTGTTGCTGCTGCAGCATTTGCTGCTGCTGATATAGGGGCATCTGCTGACACGTGTGTGTTGAGAAAGGACTAACGGGGCATTCGTCCTCCCTCTTCGTTCTGCTGCTGCTGCTGCTGCTGCTGCTGCTACCGTTGTTGCTGTTGCTGCTGTTCTGCTGCACCTGTTTCTTTTTGTCTTCAACGCAATTTCGAAGTATTTTATCTCTTTGAAGTACATCTATAGACTGCTGCGACACTCCAGCAGCAGCAACAGAAGATGCAGCAGCAGCAGCAGAAGCAGCAGCAGTGGCTGCTGCCTCTGCTGCTGCTGTGCTGCAATGGGAAGCAGCAACAGTAGAGCTGCGATGCGAGTTAGGGAGAGGCAACCTGTTGCAAGGAAACCGAAGAACACCCTTCTTTAATGGCTTTGCGTGAGCTGCTGCTGCTGCTGCTGCTGTTGCTGCTGCTGCTGCTGCTCTCCTTGCTGATGCTGGCGCTGTTGTTCTTGCTGCTGCGACTGGAAGAGGTGGCAATGACGCTGCTGTTGCAGTTGCTGCTGCTGTAGTTACTGTCGCTTCACTTCTGCTGCTACTGCCTGGCCTATATGAGGCTGCTACAGCTTCGTACAGAGACAGGCGAAGAGCCTCTGCATGTGAATGTGCTGCTGCGGCTGCTGTGGCAGCTGCTGCTGCAGAATTGTGAAGCTCGCGCAGCAGCACCCAGCATTCCCACGCATCTTCTCTAGAGACGCTGCTGACTTCCTCTGTTGCTGCTGTTGCTGCTGTTGCTGCTGTTGCTGTTGCTTCTGTTGTCTGCTCCTGAGCAGCAGCAGCTGCTGCTGCCGCTGCTGCTGCTGTTGCAGCACTAGGGGCTGGGATGAGGGGGTGGGGATTGCCTGACGTGCTGCCTGCGGCTTTCTGCAACAACGCAGCAATTCGCTGCTGCGCTGCTACAATATACAGCAGGAGGCTTTCAAGGGTTTGTGTCTGCTGCAGCAGCCTTACAGCTTCTTCTTTTGCTGCTTCGTCAAGCTGCTGCTGATTACCGGCAGCAGCAGCAACAACAGTAGAAACCAAGCTCTGAGCAGCACAGCTCCTGCAGCTGCGGCTCGAGTTTGCTGCAGAGATAAACAGACAAAGCACGTCGACTTCTACCGCTGGAGCAGCAGGGGCTGCTGCTGCAGCAGCAGCAGCAGCAACAGAAGAAGCAGGCTCTGCAGTCGCTAAGGCTGTTGTTGTCAGTACACTTTCGTTGTCTTGCTGCTGAGTGCTGCAGCAGTGAAGGTTTTGCTGCTGTTTCAGATGGTGCACTAGCAGCAGCTGCTCCTGCTGCTGCTGCTCCTGAGGCTTCTGCTCCTGCTGCTGCGGCTGCTGTTGCTGCAGCAGCTGCTGCATCAAAGCTCCCAAGAGCAACCGGTAGGCGATGAGAGACTGTTCTAACGGCTGCGCTTGCTGCTGTGGCTCCTGCTCCTGCTGCTGCTGCTGCGCTTGTTGCTGCTGGTGTTGCTGTTGCTGCTGCTGCTGCGGCAGGGGCTGTAGTGCAGCATTTTGTTTTCTCTCGAGGAATGCAAGGCGACAGCAAAGCTGAAAAAGAATAACAAAACAAAAACAAAAACAAATAAATAATTAAAATAATAAACAAATACAAACAAACAAATATACACCAAATACGACAGCAGCAGCAGACAGACAAATACGCAAATATAAACAAATCAACAATTCAGCTATTGATGTATGTTTTAGGGTTTAGGGTTTAGGGTTTAGGGTTTAGGGTTTGCTGAGTCTCACGTCGGAGAGAAGAGATAAAAGAAAGTGAACAGATTTGCTGCAGGAAGACGGGCTGGAGAACTGCAAACAACAGAGGAGACACACAGCAGCAGCAGATGCAGCAGCAGCAGCAGCAGATGCAGCAGCAGCAGCAGCAGCAGCAGGATACAGCGGCAGCAGAGGTAGCTACAGCAAGAGTAGAAACAGCTATAGCAGCAGCATCAACGGTATGAGCAGCCGAAACAACAGCAGCAGCAGGAGCAACAGCAGCAGCAGCAGCAGGTAGGATAAAGAGATAGATATACACAAACTAACAAAAACAAAAACTAATATAATTAACTAACATTTTCAAATATGTTTTTGTTGTTTGTTTCTGTTTGTATATTATCTTTTTCTCTTTCTTTTACTTCTGCCAATACCTGCAACAGCTGCTCGCTGCTGCTGCCTTTCGCTGCTGCTTCCCGCTGCAACAAACCCACTTGCTGCTGCAACTCACGTGCTGCTTCTTGCTGCTGCTGCAACTGCTGCTGCAACTGCTGCTGGGTTGCTGCTGCTGCTGCTAGCTCTTTCTGCTGTCCGTGCTTCTCAAAAGCAACACGCTGCATCAAAGATGCCGAATACGTTTGCTGCAGCAGCAGCAATTCCTGCTTCCATTGCTGCCGATCCAGAAGGGCAGCTTCCTGCAGCAGCAGCAACAACAGCAGCAACAACAGCAGCAGCAACAACAGCAGCAGCCTAATGTTTCTGCAACTCTGCATCCAGTGTATATACAGCATTTCAGTGAAACTTGCATTTGTTTCAAAGGCCAATTTTATTCGTCATTTATATCCTTGTGGATGCTGCTGCTGCTGCTGCTGTTGCTGCTGTTGTTGTTGCTGCTGTTGCTGCTGTTGCTGCTGTTGCTGCTGTTGCTGCTGTTGCTGTTGTTGCTGTTGTTGCTGCTGCAGTTTTTCTGTCTACTTACTTGCAGTTGTGCAGCTTTGTGTTTCAGTTCTTCTGCTTCGACTGCTGCTGTCTGCTGCTTCACTGTTGTCTCTTCTTGCAGAAGACGCAGCTGCTGCTGCAGCAGCAAATTGTTGTGAAGGCGGTCTGCTTCTAATGCGGAGCGTCTAAGGGCACCTAAGGCCTGCTGCAGCTGCTCCTGCTGCAGTGCATACGCACTCAGCAGCTGCTGATGCTGCTGCTGCAGCTGCTGCTGCTGCAAGGCCCCGCCGGTCTCTGGGCTCCAGCAGCATAGGCACGCGCAGGCACACAAACTGTTGCTGCTGCTGCTGCTGCTACTGCTGCTGCTACTGCTGCTGCTACTGCTGCTGCTGCTGTAGCTGCAGGAAGATGACCTGCAGTGTCTAGACAGTCTATTTATGTTTGTGTTGTTCATTTCATTTATCGAAGTTGCAGCTGCAGAAGGAGAGGCGGCAAGACCCAGACACGGCGAAGCTGCACAAGCAGCAGCAGCAGCAACAACAACAGCACAAACAGCAGCATAAGCAGCAGCACAAGCAGCAGCAGGAGAAGTAGACATTTGATGTTATATGCATATTAGATGTATTTATAATTATTAGTTTTTTGTTGTTGCTGCTGTCAAACATTTTGTTTTTATTTATTTTATGTTGTGCTGGTAGCTGCAATGCAGTTACCTACCATTCCTTAAGGGCAGCTCCTGCTGTTGCTGTTGCTGTTGCTGCTGCTGTTGCTGTTGCTGTTGCTGCAGTTGATTCTGCTGCAGCAGGAGGTGTAGTTGTTGCTGCTGTCTGTCTGTGTGGGAGTGTATGGAGGCATGAGCTGCTGCTGCTGCTGTCTCCTCCACAATTGCTGCTAACTCCTTCACAGCTATCTCTGCTGCTGCAAGCCGCTGAACTAAACCCAGAAACTCTGAACTACCCCGCTGGGTATGAGAAACCCCTTTGCTGCACTGTCTCCACTTTCTGCTGCTGCTCCTGCTCCTGCTGCTCCTGCTCCTGCTGCTGCTGCTACTGCTAGCGCTGCTGCTGCTGCTGCTGCTGCTGCTGCTGCTGATGCTTTTGCTCCTGCTGCTCGCGGTGGTGGTGGTGCTGCTGCTGCAACAAGGATCTGTGAAGCAGCAACTCTCTGCTGCTTCAAGTGTAGTACGGACTAATGACTGTCTCCAATCCGATAGACGCTGAAAGACGGCATCTTCCGCTGCTGCTGCTGCTGCTGCTGCTGCTTGTCGCCCCTTCTGCGAGGCCTTCCGCAATGCGCGCTGCAGCTGCAGCTGGTGCTGTCTCAGAGATTTGTTTTCGGCTACCAGCTGCTGCAGCTCAGCCTCACGTTGGCATAAAGCCAAAGAAAGCTGTTCCTGCTGTTGCTGCTGCAGTTGCTGCTGCTCGCGATGATCTGCTGCTGCACGCGCAGCCTCTGCTGCAGCACACGACTCCAGCACCAGCAGCTGTAAACGCAACAGCAAACACAAGCAGCAGCAATAGCAGCAACAGTAGCAGCAACAGCAACAACAACAGCAACGGAAACAGACGCAGCAGCACAAGCAACAGCAGCAGCAGCAGCAGCAGCAGCAACAGCAGCAATACACATTTCGATGCCGAAACCAAACAAATAACAAGCAGCATTAAACAGAAAGGAAGCAAACACATTAAAGAATTGCATAATGATAAAACATAAACAAATTAAAAAAACAAATATACAAATATAAACAAATAAATAAAAAAATTTAACAAACAAATACACAAAATATGGGTTTACCCTCCGCTCGAGACTAACAACATGTACAGCTAAACATTTTGCTTTTGTTTGTGCATTGTATCTTTCTCTGGTCTCTCTCCTAATTGCTTCTAATAGTAGTTTATTTCTGCTGCTGCTGCTCTGCTGCTGCTGCTGCAGCACAGACACACGGTGAGACAGAGCTACCATACACCCGCTAAGACTCTCAAACAGCGTCTCCCCTGATGTCCGTAACCCTGCAAGTATCATGCTGTTGTTGTTGCTGCTGCTGCTGCTGTTGCTGCTTGCGCTGCTGTTGCTGTTGTTGCTGCTGCTTGTGCTGCTGCTGTTGCTGTTTGTTGAGGGAACCTGCCCGACTTGCGGCCAGCGCCACACCCCGGCTGCTGCTGCTGCTGTAGCTGCTGCTGCTGCTTCCATATGTCGCTGCAGCGAGTTTGCTGCTGCTTGTGATGTGTCTATTGAGGCTGTATCTATCTCCGTCTTAAGAAAATGCAGCTCCTCCTTCGCCTCCCGTAGGCTGCATGCGAGCTGCTGCACAGCCAATACAAGGGGATCTGCTGCAGCAGAAGCAGCAGCATCAGCAGCAGCAGGTGCTGCTACTGTTCTTGATGCTGCTGCAGTTGTTGCTGATGCCGCTGCTGCATTGTCACATGTTACTGATTCTCCTTCAGCACAACAGGAAGGGCAGCACCAAGCCTGCTGCTGCAACAGCAGTGCTTGCTGCAGTTGCTGCTGCAGCTGCTGCTGATCGTCTGTGAAGGGCGCTTCCTCTTTGATTGCCTCCATTTGCTGCTGTTTCCTTGATGTATTGATGCATTCGCACTTTTGCTGCAGTTGCTGCTGCAGTTGCTGCTGCAGTTGCTGCTGCAGCTGTTGCTTCCAGGTGTCCCTCTCGCTGCTCGCGGCCTCAAGACGCAGTCGCAGCTGCTTATTAGTTTGCTGCAACTCTGTTGCTGTTGCTGCTGCTGCGTTAGCTGAAGCCTGCAACTGCTGCTGCGCTGCAGCAGCAGCTTTGAGTTGCGCATGCATGGAGGCGCTGCGGGATAAGGCACACAACAATTTCCTCTCAGCCGCTGCTGCAGCACTTTCCGCTGCTGCTGCTGCTGCTGCACCTTCTGCCGCTTGCTGCTGCAGCTCCTTATTAACTCTTTCTTGCGTTATCAGTAGCTGCGTCTTCACTATCAGACTCGCTGTTGTCTGAGCCAGTCTTTGCTGCAGCTCGCAGCAGCTGGCACTACAGCTGCAGCAGCACGTGCTGCTCCTGCTGCTACTGCAGCAGCAACCATGATTGCTGTGGTATACAGCAAAGCGAAAAGGCTTGCGCTGCCGTTCCGCATGCTTCTGTACTGCTGCTGCAGCAGCATCGGCTGCTGCTGCTTCTTGAGCACTTAAAGGCCCCCGGTGTGATGGTAGTAGCTGCTTGTTGCCTGCTGCCGCCTGTATCGTAGCAGCACCGCCCTGTGCTTTTGCTGCTGCTGCTGCTGCTGCTGCTGGCGTTTCTAGGGAGTCGATTAGCTGCTGGATGTCTTCAGGCACCTCTAAAACCCACTTTTCTTTCGACTTGTTTTGCTGCTTCTTGGTGCCCTTCTGCTGCCTCGCGTGCCTACTGTTGCTGCTGCTGCTGCTGCTTCTGTCGCTATTGCTGCTGCTGTTGCTGCTGTTGTTGTTGTTTGTTTCACTACTGCTGATGTTGTTAATGTTGCTGCTACTCCGATGACGGGTTCTGCGTCGCTGGCGTCCCCGCCGAAACCTGGTAGGTCTCCCTGCTGCTGCTGCTGCTGCTGCTGCTGCGTGTTTTTGCTGCAGGGAGGAAAGGAAGGAGAACTGCTGTTGCATCACATTAAGCATATCGCTCAGCTGCTGCGAACGCTGCAAGGAATCCTTTAAACGCCCCGATAGATTGGCACAGGTGGTTGCAGCAGCACGTGCTGCAGCAGCAGCCTGCTGCTGTTGTTCCTCTAGCTGCACAAGCAGCTGACTTGCCCGCTCTTCCGAAGCAGCAGCAGCCGCTTCTGCTGCTGCTGCCTTTTGCTCTGCTGCTTGGAGCTTGCGTTGCAACAGCTCCTGCTGCTGCTCGTGCTGCACCTGCGCTGCAGCAAAAGCAGATTTAAGCGCCTGTAGCTCTTCTTGCTGCCGTACGGCTGCTTCCTGCTGCTCCGTCAGCTCCTTAATGCTGCTTTTCTCGTCCTGCTGCCCCCCTGCTGTGGACCTGCTGCTGCTGCTGCTGCTGCTGCTGCTGCTGCTGCATGTCGACTCTTGCTGTTGCTGCTGCGGGGCATTGGCAGAAACTCGCAGCAGCTGGCTATTAAAGGCGTAGAGACTGTCAGCAGCAGAATATCTAAAAAGAGGAGAAGGACGTAGAACACGAAACGCCTCTCCTTCTCCTTCGCATGAGTTGGGGTTTATAGGCAGCTCTCTATCCTTGCCCTCCTGCTGCTGCTGCTGTTGCTGCTCTGGGATATGGGCAGGCTGCTGCTGCTGCTGCGGGAGCTGCTGAAGGTACTGCTTCTGCTCCTCTAGATGCCGGCCCTGCTGCTGCGATGCCTCAAGCTGCGGCTGCTGCTGCTGCTGCTGCTTCTGTAACTCCTGAGGTTGCTGCTGCCGCGATTGCTCAAGGCCCTTCAGGGGCTGCATCAGTTGCTGTTGCTGCTCCATGTGTTGCTGTGCGTGTGCCCCTAGCTCCTGTTCCTTTTGCTGTTGCTGTTGCTGCTGCTGCAGCGGCGGCGGCTGTTGTTGCTGCGCTTGTTGCTGCTGTGGTTGTTGCTGTTGAGTCTGTTGTGGATGTTGCTGCTGTTGCTGCGGCTGTTGCCTTTGCTGCTGGCCCCCGTTTGTGTGCGATTGCTCCGAAGTTGACACTTGAGGAGGAGCCTCCGTAGGTATCAGCGGCTGCTGCTGAATCCAATCTGCTTTCACGAGAATCTGCTGCTGCTGTTGCTGCTGCTGTTGTTGTTGTGGCTGCTGCTGCTTTTGCTGTTGTTGCTGCTGCGTTTGACTAGCAGTTTGCTGCAGTTGCCTAAGCAGCTCGAGAGCCTCAATTTCTTCTCGGCTATTTTTGAGCGCCTCCTGCAGCAGCTGATTCTCCGTCTGCAGCTGCAACAGGGTTTCACCTTTTGCTGCTGCAGTCTCCTGTTCTTGCTGCTGCAGCTGCTGCAGCTGCTGGGTTCCTGCTTCATTGGAGGAGGTTTTTGTGGCGTCTGTGCTGAAGGTAGGTAAGTCTTTGACAGCATCGGAGCTAAGCAGAAGGTTGCATGCAGCAGCACTCTTGCTGCTATTGTCTAAAGAGCCTGCATGCTGATGTTTCTGTGCTGCTGTGCAGGAGATAGGAGGAGCCCGTGCCACTGCTGCCGCTGCTGCCGCTGCTGCTACTGCTGCTACTGCTGCTGTTGATGCTGCTGGATGATGCTGCTGCTGCTTGCTACTCAGCGAGCGCTGTAGTTCTTCTGAACGAAGGAGAGCATCACGTGAGGGCAAAGGAGAGACAGAAGATGCGACTCCTACGGAGGCTGCTACAGGAGACGAGCGCCGACCGTACGCTTCACATGGCGTGCTTCTGCTGCTGCTGCAACAGCTGCTGCAGTTTTTGCTGCTGCTGCTTAGCAGACCAGGGGAGTCTAGCAAGGAAGTGAACGACCCTGCAGACAAAAGTGGCAACGTGATAGGATGTTTAGAGGGCCCGCCGCGAAGCCGCCACCCACATAAGGCAGGGCTTACGGTTGCCTGCTGCTGTTGCTGCTTCTGCTGCTGCAGTATCTGCACCTCTGAGGGGGCCCAAGAAGGGGAGAGCGCCGACGAAGGAGCAGCAGACGCCCGCCAGCTGCTGCTTCCTTCGTCTCCTAGAGACTGAAGCGGCAGCGCCTGGTATGCAGGGCTGCAACACAATGCGAGGGCGCTGCTGCTGCAGCTGCTGCTGCTGTTGGTGCTATTGCATCTTTTCTCGCTCTGTGCAACATTCCGCTTAAATGGGGGAGTATGGGAGGAAGAATGCGAACGGATAGAAGAAGACAAAAGGAGTCTTCCCCTCGGAGATACATGAAATATGTTTTCTGAGGACAGAGAGGGAGGATGTTGCGGTGCTGTTGCAGCGTCTGTACAACTGTTGTCCTGCTCTGCTTCCGATTCCTGTTGAGAAATAATAACCGGAATTTGTACACAACCGGAGGATCCATCAACAGATATTGTCGCCACATGTGCCCCGGCGGCTAAGGGGTCTTGCTGCTGCTGGTCGGTGCGCAGCAGGCGGACGACAACAGGGAGGAAGACAGAGGCCTGAGGGGCCAAGTTGAGTTTATCTTTGTGTACAAAGACTAAGGAAGGATTTGAACTCGAGACAGAAAGCTGCTCTGGTACTTCTCCTTCGTTTGTTAGACAAATATGGCGCCTCAGCCAAACACCTGAACGGCAACCATGGAAAACTAGGGGCGAAGGCCGCACTTTGAGACTTCTTTTTGCATTTTGATGCTCACGTTGAGTGGATGGTAGGCACGAAGAAGAGCTATGGATACACCCTGAGGCGCAAACAGCTTCCTGCTGCTGTCTCCGCTCCATCTTCGCTCGTGCCCAAGCAACATCTCAGTCAGTTCGCAAACATTGAATCCAAGGTAAACAGGGTATTAAGCGAACAATTAGACTCGAAGAAGAGAAAATGAAAACTCAAAAGGAGGGGAGAACTCGCAGATGGACTCAACAACAAGAGAATACCGACACGAAGGCAGCGCCCACAGGGTCACCATGGCATGAAACGCCCATGTTTGCTTCTGTATTTCCGCCGGTTTGACCTATTAAATTAATGAAATAAAGATGTATTGCCCACTGTATGTGATCTGAATGTTCAAATTAACGAATTTTTTGCATGGATTCACCCAGAAACTCTCGTTAAAACCGTTTTGAGTTCCTCCCGAACGCCTCTGGACGCCGTCGGCTCGTTCATGTTTCATTGAACTCTCGCAAGGCAGCCCAAAACATAGTTGATCTTAGGATAAATCTATTCTTGTCAACTGAATGAGCTCAGTATTTTATATATTTTCCGTATTTTTCACGAAAAGGGGCTAATTTCTCGGCAGTTATCCGTCGCTCCACTGGTGCCGCAGTTGCATGCAGGTTGCTCGGCGGTGTGCTGCATCGGAGTGTCTTGTGAGTTCCAGCGAAGTTTTCGGATTTTATTGTGAAGGGAAAATAAAAGTTAAACATTTAGAATCCTCCCTTCTTCTTTTTGAATACCACCTGGTCCCTAGTCACGCGCCCGGCGTTCGTGAATGCCATCTGAGCGTCCAGCCGATCTCAGGGAAACCCCAACGGGTTCGCCTCAATTAAAATGGAGCAAATCATAGACGTATTCCACATAAAACTCACGGAAAATCAAAATGCATTGTCATTACTGGGTGCCGTACTTGAAATTTAGGCCTTGCACACGGTCATACACCGTGTGCAAGCAGACTACAAAGGGATGCAGTAAAAGATAACTGTAAGGACTACTATCAAAGGCAGTAAGTCAAACTCAAGGAAGGAACACAAATTGTAAAATATTAAATGCGCGGAACCGAAAAACAGAGACAAACTGTTGTATTCAGATGGCTGTTGATGTACTCCTTTAACCGCAAAACGGAAAAAACTGCCGTGCTCTCGTAATAGCAAAGCGGAAACAAACAGCAGCGCTTTACAAACGGAAAGCACGAACAAATTCCAGTATTCTTGTAACAACAAAGCAGGACAAAATGCAGACTGCAGTCAGTTGCATTGAGCGGCCGAGAGTTTGAGTTTGAGTGAAAGGAGCACGACACACAATATACGAACAGATAGAATACACACAGCTTCAGCTATTTTATATTATTATACTAAGTCTATATTAGTCTTTCACGAATACAATTCTGAACAAGCAAAGAAGTGAGCTGTATACTTTGTGATGAGGCAAGAAGAAAGAAACGATGCGCAGCAACAGTAGACAGCAGCAAGCAAACACGAAAAAAATAAAAGCAACAACATGCATCAGCAAATAAAGCAAATAAACATATGAAAAACGGAATAAGTTGAATTGCGACTACAAACGAAAATAGTTGCAGCAAATGAAAGAGCTGGCTTCAGTCTCTCCTCTTGTTGTACTGAGTGGAGAGAATATGTCGAATATGCCTCTTAAGCAGAGACGTGCACTTTCATAGCTTTGTTTTTTTGGCTAATTGTTTATTAATCAATTCTAACAAATAAATATAAATAAATGCGACTCGTTAAGAGGCTAGAGGAAACAGAGTGCCGAACAAAAAGTGCTGCACAATCGGCAACTTGCACATGACCTCCCCTTCGTACATTCGAATCAGCCCTGAACAAATCTTCTTCCTGCATCAAAACAAAAGGAAATATATAAAGTAAACAAATATTAATATACAATATAGATACTGCTACATTCTCATCAACCAAGTGCATCTGAACCCCAAAATGTTACTGTCATTGTTACTTTTCATTTCGCCAATCCATCTGCACTAAAAACTTTATAATTATGTATCAGTAGTATCATTCATTTAGAAAATTTGTGTGCACTGATGAGGTTTTCTCCTGTAGTCAAATAAACCCATACAGCCGAAGCTGAAGGTGAATCGCCTGTGTGTGCAGCAGGTAAAGTGTTTAATAAGAATGCCTACTAAGCAGTGAATATGAGTCACCACACTAAATTTGAAACAAATTAAATGAAACGTTGTTATATATATCTATATACAAGGCTGCCCGTTATTATTTACAGAAACTAAATGAAAACTTAGGTAAATGAAAGCTCACCAGCTGCTGATGCCGCTGACGTCGTACAAAATCGGGGAACATTCAAAGAAGGGAGCTCCTTTCTTCGTCTGCAACACAACGCAGCAATTCAGATAAATGCAGTATTAATTTGTATTGCTACTCTATTATCATGCAGTAAACAGGAGAAAAAAGAAAGAGGTGGCAGGACCCAAAACGTAAAAGAAGGGTATATTCTTTATGTTACTTCCATGGCTATCACTACTCCTTTATGACACAGGAGGATGCAGAATGTTATCTTTTCTTTATTTTCACTACTACTTCTCCTCTCTTGTGCTATTATCTCTCCTCTCTCCGTCGCCTTTTGTGTATTCAACTGTGTATCTGTCTTTATTGATATCTATTCACCTGCAGCACGTATTCTATCGAGTCGAAATAGAGAAGGTCGCCGGCCAGCTGTTGCACTAAATCTCTCTCCATAATCTGCACAACACAAAACAAAAATAATAACGCCTTTGGCGCTCTAATTCCATACAAGTCATGTTCAACACACGTTTACACATATGTCTGTATATATATATATATATATAT